>RJWT010033919.1:0-13793 GCA_004365215.1 Cuniculus paca
AAATGAGTAGGGAATATAGAACTCAAATTAGCCATAATAAAAAAAATACATATATATGTGTATATGTTTATGGTTTGTGTTTGGATGTCCCTCCGAAGCCTCCTGCAGTCATGGAGGCGGCTGAATCTAGCGTTTCTGATTGGTTCATTGTCTAGTGCTGGGATTGGCAGTGTGAGTGCTGCACCCACCCATGGGTGAGTAGCCAGTATATAATACAAGGGAGGAAAGAAGGTGTGCTCTGCCCTTTTGCCCTTCTTGTTCTTGCTGCCTTTGCTTCCTGCCGCTACCATGAACTTCTGGCACTATGTCGTATCATCCTGCCAGAAATTCAACACAGAAGCAGAATATTAAAGTATTAAAAACTGTTGAAGAAAAGAACTAAATCACTTATGAAGGAAAACCCATCAAAATACCAGCATACTCTCAACACAAACCCTCAAGGAAAGGAGAGTTTTCAATGAGATATTTCAAGGCTTAAAACAAAACAGCTTCCAAAGGAAATATCAGAAATGAAACAAAACTTTGAAAAAATGAACTCAGTAAATATCTACAGAATGTTTAACCCTAAAAGGTTGGAATATATATTTTTCTCAGCTGCACATAGGTCTTTCCCCAACATCAACCATATATTATCTCAAAATGCTTAAGTAAATGCAATGGAGTTGAAATTATTCCATGCGTTTTATCAAGCCATAGTGCATTGAGATTGGAAATCAATGGCAAAAAATACAAAAACTTCATGAACACATGGAAATTAAATAACACTCTCTGACCTACCAATGGGTCTCATGTAAAATTAAAGAAAAAACAGGAAGGTTCTACCATTAAAATAGTACAACAGTGTAACATACTAGAACTTATGGATGCACTGAAAGCACTCCTATGAGGGGACCATATGATGACGAATTCCCACATCAGAAAAACAGAGCGAGCTCAAATAAACAACCTAATGTTGAATCTTAAAACCACTAGACAAAGAAGAAGTTAAATCAGAATGACGTATGAGAGAGGAGACCAAGTAAAGAATATGACGAAGCAATGGATTGAAGATTTGGTTCTTTGAAAGATTAAATATAATAGAAAAACCCTTAGACAACCTGATCAAAAAGAAGAATGAAAAGAATCAAATCCACAGAACCAGAAGTGAAAAGGGTGAAATTACAACAGATTCATCAGAAAGATCATCAGTACCTACTTTGAGAAGCTTTATTCAATTGAGATGGAAAACACAAAAGAAAGGGACAGGCTCCTAGATATATATAAATTACCAAAGCTGAATCTAGAAGAAATAAAAATGATAAATAACCTCAAAGCAATTAACAAAATTGAACCTGTAATTAAAAACATACCAAGAAACAAAAGCCTAGAGCTGAATGTGTTCACTGCTGAATTCTGCAAGAAATGTCGAGAGCAGACAATGCCATTATTTCTGAAACACTTTAATAAAATTGAAAGGGAAGCCAGACTCCCAAAGTCATTCCTAGAATGAAGTATCCCCCTGATACCAAAACCAGAGAAGGATCCAACCAAAAAAGAGAACTACCAACAAATTTTTCTAATCAACACAGTTGCAAAAACCCTCACTAAAATACTAGTAAAAAGAATGCATCAAATCATCAAGAAGATTATACACCATAACCAAGGAATATTCATCCCAGGGATTCAGGGATGGCTCACCATGTACAAATCAAACATTGTAATAAATCCTGTTAACAGAACCAAGGACAAAAACCACATGATGATCTCAATAGATGCAGAAAAAGCATTTGAAAAAGTCCAGTTTATGATAAAAGTCCCGCAGTGTTGGAGACACCCTATGAGCTTATTCCTGACCACAGAGAAACAATGAAGGAAAACAGAGCCACAGAATTAGTCTAAAATAAAGGGACCAGGTGACTCTTGTGTCCTTTTGACAAAGACCCCTGAGTGACTGGTTCATCCTGTCCTTATTCACTCAGAGATGAATACAATCAATTAGAATAACACAGGATTCATCTGCCTCCCACCATCCGTGATATATGTCTTGGTAAGCAACTGGATATCAGCTATGTTAATTTTTCCTTGCACCATGTCGACATGCTTGCAATCCACTTTTATTCTTGAAGTTCAGAGAGGAGGCCAATTAGAGCTCAATCTTCTTATCTGGCCTCCCACATCTACACTTTTTTTTTTATAGCACCAGCAGTTTAATATATGTATACCATTCTTGTTTATCCCTAGAGGAAGCACATAGGTGTGATTATTCTAGCTTTTGTCTTGAGGTCTAGATTTTAATGACTATACCTCCACACACAGTTTCAACGTTTCTGTACTGGCTTTCTTCAAGAGTCTAGCACTGACAGTCTACATTTTATCTCCACCACACCCCAAGAGAAGTACTCTTAACTGCCGTGAGGGAGAAATGACTGAAAAAACCACTCTAACTTCTAGCTGAAGTGTGGCAAAATTGTGAGCAAAAGTTACAAGTTCCCCCAAAACGTCTATGTATAGGGCCCTTGATAAACACAGGGTATTCTTATCTTCAGTAGATGCTGATGGTGATGGAGGCTCTCTGCCTGCTGGTCAGTTTTCTTCAGTTGTTCTCTGAAGGAAGACTTTCACTGATGAGGAGAATCGAGTCACGTTCCTCCATGGGTGCAGCACGGGGAGGACTTCTCCATGTTCCTATGCTCCTAGAAGTTACCCACGCTGTCTGTCCATTTCCTCCAATGACACAAGCAAACCCCATCCCCATGCCAGCAGGGTAATTGGTCCCTCACATTTTCCCACCTCGAGGAACCAAAACACTTATGCCTTCACCCTTTTCCCATGCTCTTGTAATTTTGACAGATCCCACCAGTGCTATCTATATTATGAACACATTCAAAAAACTAAGTGTAAACATTACCAACTCAAGACTAGCTCGTGGCTTATGCCCTATTAGTCCTTTTCTGTTTTTGCAACTGCCATTTTAATGTTAAATGTGCATGATCAACAATAGCTTATCATTGTGGACAAAAGCAATCCCAATGGAAAGACACAACATTCCAGTGCTGAAAAAAAAACTTCAAAAACTCCCTCTTGTAGAGGTAAGGCCATCATCAGTTTTTATTTTCTTAGGAACTCTCATCTTTGCACATACTGAGTGGTAATATTGCTGTATATGCCCTACAGTCTCACCTGCATGGTAGGAATAGTGTAAAATGAGAGTAGGTATCTAAACTAACATGCACATATTGAAGACTGCTAACTTGGGATAGATGTGTCATATTCATTTACCATAGCTCATTTCCTGGAGGATTCAAGGATGATAGCTTTCTGATGGAATTCATGTAGGTAAAATCTGGCATGGTGGGCAAGTTTGTACAATGTAGCATGACTGATCTGGAAAGTTTAAAGGTAGAGTTAAAAGCTTCAGTAGTAAAGTGAAAGAAAGCATGAGAAAGCCTCTCTTGTTAAAAAATTTATGCAGGGAGTCGATTGGCATGAAAACTTTCATCTGCTGGTACAGGAAGGACAGCATGTGGCCAAACATGACCTATATAAAAGAGGAAGCCCTATTCCAAATGGTTGTCTACAATCACAAAATCAAATTGAGAAGCATCTAGAGTACTTTTTATAGTGACTGTCTCCAAATGATTAGTGACACTAACAACATAGGCAAAATCACGTAAAATATGAGCAAGTTCTGTCAGAGTGCATTGTAATAAGGCAATTGCATCAAGCAAGGCAGACCTTTGAGCTGAAAGTATAGGGGTAGCAATTTTCTAGTGATTTTGCATATCCCAGTAAGCAGCAAAACTGCAAAAATACCTGTGCATAAATTTAGTGGCAGCATTCTTTAGAGGAGTTGTCTGAGTATTCGTGGGTAAAATAAATGAATAATGACAATAACTGTACAAACTTACCAGAAAGATAAAGTTCATCAACTATCCAATGCAATCTTCAAAGTTTGTAAGCCAAGCTAAGGAAGTTTGCAGCAAAGGAGTGTGCAGAGCCAGATTAATGCGATGCACAGTAACCCAGGATCAAACCCCAAAAGTGCTGTGCTGCAGTGGAAACTGTGCTGAATTAGCTTAGCAGTTTGATTAGCATATGACTGAAGGCATTTTAAAAGATGGTTAGGAAGAAAAGGGTATTCAATAAATTGATGTTTATTGCTCAGTATTTGATCAAAGAGTCCAGAAGGAGAGTGAGGGGTAGGCAGTATGATTACCATAAAAGGCACCGTTAGACTAATTAGAAACACCTGTCTATCTGCCAAAGGAGTTTCTACTGTTTGTGCTCTTAAGGGCCTCAGGTGGGAGGGTAGGAGGAGAATTCAAATCTAGATCACCTTGAAATGTTTTATATATATGATTTAGCAGATGTGTTGGTATTCCTAATATTAGTGTCCCCCAATAATTTCTGGAATTTTTAAAATATTGGTAATTATGGTAAAGAAATTGTGCCATTTATACCTGATGGAATGCTACTCTATCCTACAATGGAGGAGGTCTTTTCATGTGCCCTAACATGACTACACTTGGAGGACATTCTGCTATGTGAAATGAGGCAGGCATATGAGGACAAATCACTCAATGATTCACTTATATGTGGACTTTCATAAAGTTGAATTTATGCATGTACAGAGTAAAATTAACATTGTCAGATTGTAGCAGACAGGATTAGATGGGAATCCAGAAATGTTAGTCAAGTGTACTAGTTTACAATTAAACAGAAAGAAGCTTTAGTGAATGTCTTAGTTTCTCTTGTCATTGCTAAGACAAAATACTCAACATTCAAGTTTAAGTAGGAAAAATCTATTTCTGCTCACAGTTTGGAGAGGTTTCAGTCCATAGCTGGTTGGCTCCAAGGCAGGGTGGCCTGGCACAAGATCCTGGCAGAGAAGAAACAGTCCATGGCAGGCAGAAGGCAGCTAACTGTGAAGCAGAAGCCTCTCTGTTTTATCACTTCTGGGATACTTGACTTCTGTATTGTGCCACCCACACACAGAGTGGGCCTTCCAATTATCCACAACCAGAACCATGCTTAACCAGCCAATGGAACAACTTAGTAATCATGCACTCTTCATCCTAGCATCACACAATGTAACCCATCATCACATAATGTAGACCCAACTACTTTGTAATAGCCCTACCTATGAGTCTATGAGGGATTGAGAGCTCATCTAGATACAAGCCATAACAGTGCTCCATTTCACAGAATTATGATGCAGACTCCTAAAACACCCGAAAGACCTACTTCCATAGAAGACATTAAAGCAAAAATGCAAGCAAGTATAGAAAAAGGTGGTTCTCTTCCCAAAGTGGGAGCCAAGTTCACCAATTATGTGAAGTATTGCTTCCGAATGACCGACCAGGAGGCTATTCAAGATCTCTGGCAGTGGAGGAAAATGGTTAACAGTTTGTTAAAATTTTCCGTCTCATTTCATTTCTGTAACAGTTGCTATCTGGCTATCCTTTCTATAACGCAAAGTGGGAACTTTCCCCACTGTGTTTGATAAATGTGGTCCAGGTTCCATTGCCAGGAATGTGTTGTCCGAAATGCCTGTTTAGTTTTTAAAGATGGAACTCCACCCTTTACTTGGTTCTAAGTATGCATGGAATGTCATGATAAGACACAGTAGTAGTGGTGGTCAGACATGGAGATGGTGGGGAGACAAAAATATACATGTGAAATAAACTCAGTATTGTAATAAAACAAAAGAATTATGATGCATAGTATATTATTCAGTTGCTGAAAAAATGAGTAGATTTTAAGAGTTCCACACCCCAATGTGGTAAGAATGTTGAGTGATACAGGTAGTTAATTTGCTGCATTTAGACCTTCTTTTTTTTTCTTTATGAGACAGGGTCTCACTGTGAAGTTCAGGCTGCCCTAGAGCTCACTTTGTAGCTCAGGCTGGTCTCGAACTTCCTATGACCCTCCTGCCTCAGCCTCCCAAGTACTAGGATTACAAGTAACCTTCTATTTTGTAAAACATAAAGAATCACAATGCAGCCTGGCAAGCATGAAGTTGTGAGTTTGATCCCCAGTGCCAAAAAAAAATCATAATGCATCTCACAATTAAGTACAGTTGTTATTTACCAAAAATGAATTAACAAATATAATCATTATAAACTAAAAAATCTAGACCTATAAAATCTCCCATGACAAAATGCTTGAGTTTTATGACTCAAAACGACTTAACTACAATGATACATTAATGAAAATATATGAAAAGAAATGGCAATATAGAATTTTATGAAGCCACTAATAAGATTAATGTGTTTCAGGTAGAAAAGCAAAAAGAATAACAAGACTGATGTACTATTGCAATTTGATCTTGGAAATTAAAAGTCAATCTGCTTGTTTATTCAAATATCTGGAGGAAAATAAACCTGGACAGAAAAGCTGAACAAAAATTTACTTAGAAATTTTTAGGGCAAAAATAATTTCTTTTTCAACATTCAAAGATTCAAGATTGTTAACACCCTACCATTTTATGATTATTATTTACATATAAATTTGAAAGAGATGATTACATTGAAAACAGCTATGTAAATGACACAAATACAGACATATTTTGAAAATGTGTGGGTATGTTAGTTAATTAGGTTGGGGCTAATATTTCTATGAATACAGAAATCAAATCAAGTTTTGAACCTCACATACATACAGTTTTAATTGTCGTCTACAACAAGAGAAACTTGGAGAACAGATGTAGACTTCTCAGTAATGAAGTGTAATGAAACATTGAAAGTTGAGGTAGTTTAGGCATCAGAGGAAGGTGAGACCGTCACTAGGTTGTGAGCTATGGATGAGAGGAGGTCCATGGTGGTGAACACTACTTGCTTCTGTGAGGAATGGTTAGTACAGAGATGCTGGGAGCCTGTTGCACCAGATGTCCCAGTACCAGACTGGAGGTAAACAGACACCTGGACCTAAATGCTGAGGACATTCCAGGCAAGACTTCTATATGAAACATCTGGAGAATTTGGAATTCAATTCCAAGACACAAAAGTAACACATATTTTAACCACAAGGCTCTAGGTTCAGCTCTTCACTATCAGGAAAATAAAACTGCTTCTCCTATGAGTGAACAGTAGGCACTGTTGGATTAGAAAAATTTGCTGCACACACAAGCATTTTCTCCTGCTTTCCAAGTAAATCCCAATAGCCTTTATTGTTCCATCTGTCTCCATGCTGCAATCTGATGCATGTTCTTCATTACAGTCAAGGTTTGAGTGGATCAACGATAGGCTGCATCTTTTCATTCAGAATGAAGCAATAACCAAAAACTTCCAGAATACAAGTTTTTGAAGGTCAGTCATTTGTTTCCCAATTTTCATTGAGTGAATCAAAAGTGTTTTAGCAGATGCAGCAAAAGGGAATTGCAAATATCACACTGTTAGTCACCCACTGTGTCCTCAGGTCTGAGTTTCACCCTTGTTATGTATCCTAGCCTGAGTGAAAGACCAAGTGGAAAGAGCACAAGGCAGACAGCATGGTCTTCTCACAGGACCACTCATGACACTTTGCAGGTTGGTCAAATCCAGCACCAGGGCTTCGCTCAACTATACAGGTATCCATTAAAGTATGACACATAATGCATGCTCTGCTCCCCAGCATGTCTGATCTAAGTGATTTCAAATATTTTCAAAACACTTTGGCAATGTAGTCCAGATGACTAGAGTGTCAGAAAAAGTTTTTAAAATATACAAAATACCCAGTAAGAAAAAACAGCCATACATGTTTACTTGATCATAAAAAATATGACAAGAAAAGTAAAATAGATAATTCAAATGTAGATTGTAATGTACAAAAATACAACAAGCAAATTTAATCATTTTCAGATGATATGCTAATATTTATGTTTTAATCAAGAAAGCCCGTAACTGTGAACTGAGAACATATGGGGAACATTCTGCTCAGTGCAGCATTAATCTCCCTGTTGCGTAGACAGTAGATGATGGGGTTTAGGAATGGGGGCACCATGGTGTAGAACATGGCAGCCAGCAGATTCTTTAGGGACGGTTCCTTCGGAACAGGACTTAAGACAGCGACCGACCCAGAAATCAGAAACAAAAGGAGAATGGCCAGCTGCGGTGTACAGGTGGATATGGCTTTGTTACGGGCTTCTCTTGAATGAATCTTAAGCACAGTTGAAAATACATTAACATATGACAGGAACATGAAGGCAAAACATACTGAGACAAGGCAAACACTTAAAATAATAATTACAGATTCAGAGAACTGGACATCTGAAGATGAAATCCTCAGAATTTGAGGAATATCACAGAAATATTGCTGGATAACATTGGTCTTGGTAAAGGGAAACCTGAACATACAGCCTGTGTGGACAGCAGAGTAGACCAGACCAGAGGTCCACGAGCCAGCTGCAGCCTGGGAGCACAGACTTGTGGTGATAATGAGCCTGTAGTGCAGAGGGTGGCAAATGGCCACATAGCGGTCATAGGACATGACCACCAGGAACGCAAATTCCACAGCTGCAAAAAGGATATAGAGAAAAATCTGTGCAGCACACTCTGTCAGGGAGATCATGTTACTGCCAGTCATGGAATTCACTATGGCGTTGGGAACAATAGTTGAGATGCTGCTGAGGTCCAGGAGGGATAAATTGCTTATGAAAAAGTACATGGGAGAGTGCAGACGTGTGTCTGTCACGATGACAGTGACAGTTACAAGATTCCCTGTCAATGCTCCCAGATAAATCACTAAGAACAGCACACCCTGAAGAATCTGGAGCTCCTGGGAGTCTGCGACATCCATGAGGAGAAATTCTGTGAAGATGGTGAGGTTGTCCATGTCTGCCAACCCACTGTGGTCTCTACAAAGTCAGAGTTTAAAGGGAAAAGAGAATACTACAAGCAGAATGCAGAGCACCCACTAGGACTGCTGTGTGATTTCTAGTCAAGAAATCACTAGAGAATGAATCAATAAAATAAAGTGTCCTGAAATCCAGTGAATGTGCGTATTTCTGTTTCCTTTCCCCAACTTCCAACAGATATCCTGTTAGAGTCTACGTGCATAGTATGAGTATGACACCAGGCAGGCCACAGAGACCATTCTCTCAATTCAAGGGTTTTCAAGAAGGGTGTGTGAGCCCTTTATTTTCCCCTTTGCACCATCATCTATTGCATTTGATTCAGGTCACAAGAATTCTAGTTTTCTGTTGACAAGGTATAGCCTGTTCCCATCTTGTATTTCTTTGTGTGCATATTTTGTCTTAAAACCAGCAAGCAAACAAATGAACAGAAAAGCAAATGCTTGAAGTATACTTCCAAAATTCAACATTCTGCTAGGTATGGATTCTATTATACACTTAGTGCTAATTTTCTCTCCTGACCTTCCCTGTACTTGCTTTCAAAGCTTTTCATACAATCTCATTTTAAAATTGTTCTTACAAGTTTGATTTATTTATTTATTTATGCTTGTTTTCAAGGATCCAAAATCATAAGGAATTTCTTTAGAGATTATCTTTTCAGAACTCAAATAATTTATATACAGCCTTATCTCAGTGTTATTTTATTTTCATTGTTGAAAAACAGAATTGAAATATTATGATACATAAAATATTAGTCTATATATTTGTTAATACTATATATGTCTTTAGATATTACAAGACATTTGTATTTTTTCTTTTTCTCAATGTGTCATAATAATTATTTGCCTAATTTCATATTCATATGGCTTTCTAGTTGTTTACAGAATATTTTATATAAATTGATTTCTCTGAGATTTCTTTCAATAGCATGTGGTTATTTCTATCTGTTAATTTCTCTAAATGAGAATAAAGTCGTTTTAGCCTATAAAGTTGCTATCAAAACCAGTAGAAGTCAATAAAGTCCATGGTACCGACGTGTGGTAGGTTAACTCTCGCAAATTACACTGATGCCTATTTTTACTTTTCTTTATCAGAAAAAGAGCCATGGACCAAAATGTCCCCTTCTTATTCTCCATCTCTTCATATTACATGTAATGAGTGCTAAATTCACCTTACATTTCTGTTGTTCACAATAATCATGATCCATTGACTCAAAGAAAATGCAAGAATTCTTCCTTTTTAAATCTCCTTCATTTCTCAGTAGTATTTTTGAAATTATTTATTTCACAGTTTAAAATGTGGATAACAATGATTCTGAATACCAATTTTCCAGAAATTATTAAATGAGTGATAGATAATAATATATAGAGAGAATTAGAGTAATTATTATCTTTAAAAGATTGCTATGGTTAAAAATTGCTCATTATGACTATATTAGACACTTTAACAATTTTTGCCACTTTAAAGATTATTTGTGGTTTGATTTGTGTGAAATGTTCCATAAATTTCATTGGTTTTTAGATTTCTTAGTTATCTATTTAACTTCAGTTCAAAAACGTGGTAACACAAATAGTTACACTGGCTTAAGATTTTAAAGTATTTAACAGATGCTTTTATATGATTTACATATGTCTAATGTAATTAGAAACACATGTATTAATATGTAAAATCTTACCTGAGCAGTGAAGTAGTAAGTCTAACTTTACTAAAGGAATATTACTTTTACATAACATTGGGAGCCTTCATAAAATTCTTGCTCCTACTTGCTTATCGGTGAGTAAAACAGAAACTCACTTCTCAGTGAGACTGCCAGCGTGGACCATGCTTGCTAACCAGCTTCTGAAATATCTGTCGCCCTCCTGACCACTCCCCAAGGACATGTGGAGGTCACACTTCTAATGAGCTCTGGAGACCTTGGTGATCCCATTCTCCAAAGAGGCTGCATTTCCTCTAGATTCTATTTTGTGAGGATTCTTGGTTATATAATTGAGATTCATTAAATTTTTAAAAGAGTGATAACTAAATTTTTAATACATGAATATTAAATATAGAGACATTAAAATTGTTTCATACAACACAGGATAGTCAATACATTTTCAAATTCATATCTGATTATAAAATAATTTACTTATACTAGAGCAAATCCAAAAACCTTCACATTGAATATTCCAGTGCGGTGCTTGGGAGACTGACTTTTCTTCTGTGCACTGGTGTTTTTTGGGTGATCAATACTTGATGTTTCAAAAATCATGCCTGACTTACACTAAATTCTGAAAAATACTAAATCAGACCATGAAAAGTTCACTAATGGGTCTTCAGTTTTCAAATTTCATTTATTCTTCAATGAATCATAAGTATTTTTGTTACTATTGAATAATTGACAAATATCAGAAATTCTATGAAAATAAGATTAAAATGCTCCTTGTCCTTACTAATTACACATCAAGTAAAGGCAATGTTCTTCTACTAGTTTAACCAAATACACAACTGCAACAGGATGAGTAAAACAATATGGAGATTCACTTGCCTTTTAATGAGACAACCAGTATTTTTTCAAATGAATAAGTGTTTTTCCCTTCTGTTAATTTTGACTTTGGAATGCAATGCATTTACCATAAAAATGTAGCCGCTAGGTTGTGATCCAAGATTGTTTATATTTGTTAAATGTTATTTAATGTGTGTGGAAGACCACCTGAAGGACTCTCCTTGAACAAAGAACAATTACCTCCACTTTGGTTAAATCTGGCTCTACCTCTATGTGCTGATGTGTACACAGCTGACTTGGCTATTCCTTTTTCAACTCAATTGCTCTAAGCAATGTAAACAGGGCTAGCTGAGGTGCTGGTGCATAATCTCTGAAGCTAGGTGACAGTTGGTGTTTCCTTGCCCCGTGACTCCCAGAACATGGTTGAGGCTGGTGGGATGGACAGCCACGACTCCAGGACTATCAACTGGGTTTGAATCTTGAGATAAGAGGCTGTGCCTTCCCAGGACAGAAAAGTTTTCACAACAGAGCTGATGCACTTGCCTGCAAAACATTAAATACTACCTGAGCTGTGCTATGAATGGTGATCTTTCTGCATATCCTTCTCTTTGCATATTGCAGAATTGCTTTCAGGCCTCCTACCTAGGCCACACAGTACTCATGTATTTCCCACCATTCTCACAGTCACCCATCCTCAAACCATTCCCTTCATCATGAATTAATGAAATCTGGGTTAGGCACTGGCTCAAGGTCTTTGTTCTGATGAACCTTCATCCTGGCTGGATTTAAGATCTCGTTGGCTTCCCACAACTACAAATATGTTTTCGTGTCTTTATTCTCACTAGGGGTTGCACTGGAAGTGGTAGATTGGGATTAACTTGCTAGAATTCCAATAACTTTTTGATGGGATTAAAATTACAAACTTTCCAGACCACAACAAGGATGGGAAGGGGTATTTATAAATGTATTTAAGTTTTGTTCATTTCAATGTGTGCATATTGTGCCCAAAACAATGCCTGAAGACCCAGCTCTAATAATAAGCTTCTGTACATCTGGGCTTTGGTAACCCATATTCAAGTGAAATTGTGTGGATTTTCTTCCTATTGCTGGCCTATACACTTTGTGTGATGTCCTCCCGGATCATACCTGCTGCCATAAAGGACGGGATTTCCTTCTTTGAACTGAATGGTGTTTCATGCTGTGTTCACATCACACTGTCTCTCTTCATTGATGGTGGCCATGGGAGCTGATGCACATCACTTCGCAAATGTTGGGGTCAATTCTGTGAAGAACATGGGTGAGCACATGCATTCAGGATGGAGATTCGAGCTCATTGAGCTTACAACCAGAAGTGGGGTTACTGGGTAATAGTGGAATTCTGACTGTGGTTTTCTAAGGAGATTCCATACTGTCTTCTGCTATGACTGTGTTCATTTGTATTCAAGACCGGTCCTTTCACCACAGCCCCCATGATACATATCCCTTTTTGCTTTGATAATGTAGAGTTTCCCAATTCCATTTCCTGTTGAGACCGTCCTTTCTCCATTATGCATTCTTGGCACTTTGTTGAGCATCAGTTCATCTAGGTGCACAGTTATTCTTGGGCCCTTCTCTTGTGTTGGTGCTTGTGTCCCTGTGTCAGCACCAAGCTGTGATTACTCTCTTGCTATTACAGAATTTATCACTTCTAACAGATAATTTTTAGATTTTCTTTACATAATTGTGTTGAGAATGGCTGAAGCTGGAGATGGATCACAAGTGAGGGGAGAAAGCAAGCCTTCAGAGAACAAACAGCACCTAGGGCTTGGCACGTGAATGAGCTGCTCCAGTGCAGAGTGTACCAAGCCCCAAGGCAATCCAATAATGGGTTGCTAGGCAAAGGGGTGTCACATGACATTAATTAGCTTGATGTATCAATAAACACACTATGGTGATTGACGACTTTCTTTACTCCCATCTGGAGAGAGGGCTCACCTGACCTCAGCTTTCATCTCCTTTCTTTAGTTTCCTACCCTCTAGCTGTCCTTTCTTCTGGGAACATCTAGAGATGTGGCAGGTTCCTACATATGGCATCTGACCAAGGACCAGGGTAAGAAGAAAAATTTGGCAAGCGGGCATTTCTCATTGTGTACACAGAGGGGAGAGAAGTAGATTGATATCATCAATATCCATCACAGGAGTGTATCGATGTTGACATCACCAGGTGTTAAACTTGGGCAAAAAGTGGCTTTACTGGGACCAGAGAGATAAATGGTTTAGGAGAAGCCACAAGCAAAGAGGTGCATTGCAAACAGAGTCACAAGAACCACAGATGTATATGGATGTGTATAGAAGTGTTTGTTGTGTTGTTGATTCCCATGTTTACTTTCCTTTTGTGGACCAGGACTGGGGAGTGTCTTAATGGCTGTAAGTTTGTTGGGAGGAACACAAGGATTTGGGTCAGGGCAGTGTATTAAAATCACGTTACCAGTGGGAAGAAGATGGTGAGCAACAGTCACC
>RJWT010033920.1:0-13795 GCA_004365215.1 Cuniculus paca
TTCTTGTCTATTTGGTGAGCAGTCAATACCCTGACACCTGCAGGAATATACAGAAAAGATGCCTGGACTACAGAGACGGCTGGCTGTTGGAGACCACTAATTCACAATGGCTAATTTTGCATACTTCCCTAAGAGATGATAAAATGGGGGCTTGGGATTAGCAATACACTCCTATTTGAGATTTCCCATTGACTCTTTTTACCATATGATCATCTATGCCCTCTTGAATCATGCCAGGATTCTACTCCAGGACAAGATCTTTCTTAGCATAAGATCATCTATGCCTTCTTCAGTCATCTCAGGATTTTACTCCAGGACAAGATCCTTCTTAGCATATGATCGTCTACACCCCCTTGAATCTGAATCTTCTGCCAAACTGTAATCCTTTGCTAGCCCCACCTATCACTGCGCACACCTAATAAATAGTAGCAGCTTTGGGAGTGGAGGAGGACCCATCTAGAGACACTGACTTCCCAGCCATTGATGCAATATTATACTTGTCTCTGTTTTTTATTTTTCTCGCTGTACTCTTAAGACAGACAATCAGGACTCTTGGCCTGGCTCCTGAAAGCCACAATAAATCCTAACCCTGCCACCTAGGGGCTGTGTGAGGATGAGCAATCATGTGATCTCTCCCAGCAGAGCCTCGATTTCCTGGTGTGTAATTAATCATGATAGTAAGAGACGCATGTAATGATGTTCAAGGCAGCACTGTGTGTAGTGATGTTGAACATAACCCAAATGCCCTTCAACAGAGGAACAGATAAGCAAAATGTAGCTACTTATATGTGGAATATTTTACTGCGGTTGGAGATGCCCAGCAGCATGAAATTACATCAAAACATATTACAGAATGAAAACAGTTGCAGAATTTTCCAGTGTGATAGCTCCCTAAAAACACTTATAGCTCCCTAAAAACACACAGAAAACAATAGTCTGTATAACTTATGGAAAAATGTATGTGTGCATGTATATGCTGTAAATAGACATTGTAAAATTATTAAAATACAGTATGTAAAGTTGTAAAACAAGGTTACTTCTGGGAATGGGGGGTGGGAAACAGAATATGGAGGGGTCCAGTGGGCACTTCCATCTTATCTGTGGAGTGTTCTTTTTTGATATTTAAACAATTCTGAGGTATAAATGACAAAATATTAGCACTTGTAAGTTCTGGGTGGCAAGTTTGTGGGTGTTGTGTTGCCTTTTGTACTTTGTTGTACAAAAAAAAAATCTCAAAAGAAAAGTAAATACAAGAATGCACTAGCATTTGCCTCATCTCTCAAGGCCATTGCAAGGTTTCAATAATAAAATATTTGTGAAAGTTCTCATCAAAGCGAAAAGTTCTGTACAAATATTAGGCTTCATAGTTGTTAATCTGTTCTATTTACTATTAATTCTATTAACTTTCTGCTATGGCTTATATCTAGATGTCCCACCAGGTCTCACACACAGGGGGTTTTGAGGAGTGACTAGATTATGGGAGTGTGATACTAGATTATGGGTATGATAACTGAATCAATCCACTGATTGGTTTAGCATGGTTCTGCACATGGAGAATGGCTTAGCATAGGCCCTGGGTGTGGGTGGCACCAACCAATAGGTTCCTAGCCTGAATGGAATAAAAAAGGAAAGGAAGGCTTACTGCCTGCCATGCCATGGACTGTTTCTCCTCTGCTATGCCCTTCTACCACGACACCCTGCTGTGGAGCCAGCTGACTATGGACTGAAACCTTTACAAACTGTGAGCTAAAATAAACCTTTCCTCCTTTAACTTTGACTGTGGGGTATTTTGTCCCAGAAATTAAAAAGTAACCAAAACAGTTCCATTTCAGAAGTCCACATTGTTGGGTATCTTCAAATGTGTGGTGTTGTTGACAGTGATTGTGAGATTAGTGATCACGATGGGAGTGAGGGAAGCGGTGAGTAGCAGTGATGGGGAGTTGATGGTGTTGGTGATGTTGGTGGTGGTATAGAGGGTAGTGGTGCTGATTATATTGGTAATGTTGATGGTTCTGATAGTGGTGGTGATGTTGGCGATAGCTCGGGTGGTGGATGATGGTGCTGGTGATGTTTGTGATGTGGTACACTGGGGGTGGTAAAGATGGTGGATGATGGGGGTATGATGTGGGAATGATGGTGGCAGTGAAGGTGATATGTGTAGGGATAAAGTTAGATCTCTGGTCTAGCTCTCTGCCACACTATGCACTGCCGCATAATTTCATACAATTCTGGGACTGAGTGTCTCACTTCTAGTAGGACTAAATCCTCTAAAGATAACTTGCATGGATGTGTAACTAGCACTGCTCCTAATAAACACCTTTCAAAGTACTGCATTTAGTATCGTAATTAGCATTTTCTGTAAATTCCTGGGTACTTGATGAATTACTTTTTCTTAGAACGACAGCAATATGAGAAGCGACCACAGGATGACAGTACAGAAGTGTCAGTAAAGCCCAGCTGTACCTCTGGGATTGAACTGTGACCTCCACTCAGCAAGCTGCTCCTGCTGGGGCTGTGTCTGCAGGAGACTCAGGCTATGGGAACTCCAGGACATTCGAGTGACACAGAGTGCTGTGGCATTCAAGAGCTGCAAAAAGAACCATCTGGTTCACCCTGCTCAGCTCCACCCAACATCCTGATTGCAACTTACTGAGAGACCTTGGGCTAGAACCTCCAGGCTGAGGCTCTTGAATTCCTGACTCACTGATACTGTGATGATGAATGTGTGTTGTTATGACCTGCTAACCTTGGAGATCATTCGTTACTTCTAGCATATGGCAAACAGTCAATGATGTTTGCTGTAATTATTATTCAAGTGACTGTTAAATGCAGAGAAGTTATTTCTCCAGATTGTTTTCATTAAGTACAATCATTTTCTCCATTCATCTCAATGATGTAAGCTGAAAGTTGTATCATTCATTCATTCATTTTTCAGTAAGCCAAACTACTGTCCAGAATGATTGTCATTCATACATTCACTCACCACTGTATACAGCTACCCTGTCATCAGGTGTGTGCTGTGATCAAGGTCCTGGCTCCAAGGAAGGTGTTGTGAATGGGGGAGGGGGTGATATATGTAGGGGATAAGTTAGACCTCTGATCTGGCTTTGTGCCATCCCACACACTGCCACAAACTACATAGAGTCCTGGGCTTGGGTGTCTGCTAAACCCTCCAAGAGCATTTTGTAGTGTTGGCCAGCTCAGAGAACTCTTGTTCAAGGAGATGGTCCCAGGAATGGGACTTGAAAACCTGCAGGGAAGGAAAACAGGTGATGAAAAGAAGGTTGAGCAAAGACACTGGCCTTGAATGCCCAGAAAAGCAAGGACTTAGGCTGGTCTGGACCACAGCAGAGAAGTTGAGCCAGGGCAAGTGTATGTGAGCAGTAAAGATAGAGGGGCCAGCTAACAGTCTGCATTAACAGGGAGCTCACACCATCCTTGGGGGTACACATGGCCAGGTGTTGGTTTCAGAAGCCCACTGGGTTGCTGTTGGCAAGGCACATGGAGGGGAGAGATTGCACTGCAGGCTGTAATCAGTAGAGTTACAAGAATTTATTTATTCCCTGTCCCATGCCTTACAGAAAATTCCTGCTTGCCTGAGCAGAGGGTCCTCTCCACAGGAGAATTATTCACTTCCTGCAGAGATAAGGAGCCTATGGTCTACACCTGTGGTCTCAGAAGCCTATGGTCTATACCTGTGGTTCTCAGTCAGAATTTTGCCTCCTAGCGGACATTTGGCAACATCTGGAGACAAATTTGGTTATCAAACCTGGAGAGGAGGAGGAGACCAGAGGTGCGGCTTCATGTCCCACAATACACAGGATGGAACCACGACAGAGAACACAACCCAACACATCCAACGAGTCCACATTGGAAAACCCTGCTCTGTGCAAAGATATGCAAAACAAAGAGGAGGAAAGGCCAGGGAAGACACATTACAGAGGAAAAACATTTACCAAGATCTGCTGGTACAGAACAGATGAAAATAATAACAAGATATGTCATGAACAAGTGATTGCCTTTATAGAACAAAAGTTTAAAGCAGAGATATAAACTAAAGAGAACTAACATCAAGCATATCTTTCATAGAAATAAAGAGAAATGAGCTAAGCTCATGTATTAGAAGACAAAAGATTGGGTCACAGAGCGAAATCCAATTTTATGTTGTATATCATACACATAAGATGTTGTATATAAGAAACATAATTCAGAAAGTTCGAAAATAGGGTGGCGAAGTTACACAAGAAGAAAGAAACACTTGCATTTTATTTTGCAGTAAATGTCTTAAGCATCTGCCAGCTTAGCACATCTGAACTCAGACTGACTGCCCCATCAGAGATGGGTACAGCACTGGTGCTGGGAAGTCTGCCTTCCTGGCACAGAGGCCTGGAGTTCACCAGGGACCAAAGCATGGTTCAGACATTAAGCTTTGTGGAGTCTTCCAGAAGCCCTGCTGCAGGGGAGAAGCCAGGTTCAGGGGAGGGCAGTCAATAGCCTGGTCCATCGCTGAGGTCAGGCTTGCCCCCAAGAAAGCAGCGCTGGGAAAGCTGAGGGTGCTCACTGGTGTGCTATGTTCCTTTAAGAACTGATTTTCTCTCCTGCACTCAAGTTCCCAAAAGAACATAAAATAGAGCCACTAATTTTAAAAGACACAAAAAAAATCTTTATTTGTAGCTAAGACAATTCACAATGTGGAAAATACAGAGTAATTAACTAAAAGTCTATTAGAACTAACAAGAGTACAATAAGGAAGCTGGTTAAATATGTACAAAAATCAATATTTTCCAATGAAGCAACAATAGCTGTTGGAAAACTTAATAGAAAAAAGATCCCAATGACTACAGAAACAAAATTGTATATATTTTACCACTAGAGGAAAAATTATATATATTCGCTATACTTTAGAAAATGTGCGGGAACTTTATGAAGAAAATAGATTTTCTGAGAGCTAAAAAATGGTTATAAAGTGGTTATAAAATGTCATCCGCAGCATGGTCCTAGGGAGAGGAGGGAGGAAAGGGGAGGGGAGGCAGGGATGAAAACAATCACAATGTTACATGCATGTGCAGTGTGCCAGAAGGAGGCTTCTCATTCTGTATTAGTAGTGTGCACACAGAGAACAGGTGCGCATGTGTGTGCACGCGCTCACACACACATGCACACACAAATTTTTGCATAGACAACAATTCCAACAGATAATCACCAAAATATCAACAAGGTTGTCTCTGGGTAGCAGATCAAGTATGATTTGTAAGTTTTGTTTCACTCTTTGCTTATCTGTATTTTCTACTTAAAAAAAAAAAAGTAACACAGACTTTTTTTGGTAATAAAACAAAACCAGAGTGGGGGAGGGCTGGGAGGGGGAGGGAACGGAAAGGAGGAAAGGGAGGGGAAAGCTCACCCTCTGTGAAGCCCAGTGCTGCTGTGCCTCCATTTTGCCTGTCCTGGTCACCTGTCGTCCTTTACCTACCCCAGGGCACACATCGTCATTTACTTCTTCCTACTGTGCAGCTGTTGCTCTCTCAGGGAGGACCAGTAACCCCAGCTTCCTTGGAACCCTCCTCTAGGCCATGATGAGCTGCATTTGGAATCACAAAGTCAAGGGAATGAATGGACTGCAGATGAATTTCTTCATTTCCCCAGAGACCTAAAAAAAAAAATACAGTGTGATAAAAAATACAGTGAATGGTTGAATTTTAAAAATTGTTACAGAAAAAGACACATGGCTATTAATCCCCTTCCTTAAAATATTCCCCTTACTTGGAACACACTCAGCCCATCGTTCCTGCTGCTCTCTGAAGCAGGTCTGCAAGTCCTCCTTTGCGTCCTCTGTTGAGAGGTCCTGGCTGCCTCCACGTCTTGAATCCACTCAAAGTATTTGCTTTTCAAAGTCGTTCTCATTTAGGGGCAGAGCCAGAAGATGCATGGTGCCAGATGTCGTGAATAAGGTGGATGAAGACTCACCTAATGTTTTCATTTACCAAATACCGTGGTAAATATTTTGAGTCAATTTAGGACATTAACGCAGCCACAAATAGACAAAAAGGTGGACTTCCAAAATTGCTTTAGTAGGCAGCAAGACTGTTGGGGTAAGTGTGCTTAAGGGGAAGGGGCGTCGGGGTGGGGGTGGAATTGAAGGGGTGCTTTCGCAGATGAGGTCCCCAAGGAAAAGAAAGCACACGGAGCCGACATCAGCAAAACAGCAAGCAGCATCTTTATTGTCCGGCCTGTATACAGTGGCCCTTATCCAGGTTTATATTTTTGTGTACGGTCATAACCATGTAGCGCATGCGTGGTTGTCTAGGCTAAGTCCTGCTTATGTAAGCACTCCCCATTGTGCGCTTGCGCTAGACAGTGAGCTGGAGTCCTTGCGCGTCCTCAGACGTCCCGGGCTTTGAAGCAACCCGAAGTGGCTCTCCATAGGGGGAGTATTTTGACAAATTAATATTCACATGTCTTTTACTGTAACATATTTTTTAATTCTTTTAAACATTTACTGTATTTTTATCACACTTCATAACTGCAGGAAGATCTTCCATGAGTAGGTGGGAGGTATTCTTCGAAAGTTTAAGCAGAATTGAGGCTCCCTACTCCAAAGATGGTAGAAATGTATAAAGCTCTTCATTTTGCCTGCTGCAAAATGTGTAAAAAAAATGTATAAAACTCTTCATGATTGCCACCACGATCAGAAAATGGTAGCTATGGGTTTGGCTGCCCTGTGAGGACACAGCAGAGATGTGGCCAAGATCTGGAAACCCCGAGTCCTTCACCAACAGTCACAGGAGTGCCATGACCAGCTGCAGAGGTCCTGAGGCTGTGGTGCGGGGAGGAGGTTCAGGAAACTGTCATTTCTGTGCAACCCAAGGCTTCATCTCCAAGCACGGAGAGCATGTGGATGGGGTCACCAGGACTCTCATGAGTTCTGGCTCCCTACCAAAGTGCTTCAAGGAAGAGCAGAGGTGAAGAAAGACAAGTGCAAGAAAAGGTGCCCAGAGGAAAAAGGGGTTCTCTGCAGGGAGCCTCAGATCAACCACCCTTCCCATCAAGTGCAAGATAGAAGCAGAGCCAAGACTACAAACCCCAGGAAGCCTGAGTAGTCAGCTCTCCTGCCTACCTCCATTTTTGGTTCATTCTTTTCTTTCTTTGGAAAGGGGTGATGTTGGGGTGGGGAGGCACATCAGGTGTTCCCTGGAGTTCCACCACTGCCTTCTGTAGTTTACTTCTTTAATTTGACAGAGGTCATGATGTGCCAAGGGGTCAGCAGGCTCTCATAGGTCTTGCCTGCCTTTGCCAATCCCTGTCGCTTGTTCCCAAACCCACCTGGTACCAGAAGTATAGCAGTAAACCCTCTAAGAATGCCCCACATTGAGGACCCCAGATGCCTCTTAAATGAGGGAGGCCACTACCTCAATTAAGTTACTACCACCTGCACACAAGCTCGGGAAGGGTTGTTCAGCGTGTACTGACAACCACATGGCTCCCACAACAACAGCTGCTTCAAGGGGTCCTGCGGAGTCCCTTCTAAGCCAGAAGTGGTGGGAGTGCCCAGCACAAGGCCATCAATAAGAGGGTCCCCTGCAGCAGAGGGCCCAGCGGGTAGGTTAGGGACAGACCTGTTGGGAGGATGAACTTGAGGCATAAGAATGCATGCCTGCTTACTGACACAGCCAGAAAGAAGTGCAGATCCCAGGAAACCCATCTGCCATGAGGAGCAGAGCTTTAGTCCTGAAGATATTAGAATGTTGAACAAGGTGTCCACGTTATCTGACAGGAGGAGAGGAGCAGTTCCAGGTCTCAGCCCTGGTTTGAGGCAGGCTTGGGCTCTAGAGTGGTCCCTCCAGTGATCAGCTGGGAGAAATCAGTGACCTTACCAAGTATGGCTCATCCATCTCCCTTGTCCTGAGTCTTTTCCATCTGTGGTTTCCTGGGTGTCATCTGCTTCCCACATTGTGACTATATTTTATGGATTAACTGACTGTTCAAGAAAATCTAATTTGCTTTTGAAACTTTAAGTGAGAAGTTTAATTATAGGCACTTCGGCCCAAGTAAACATCATTATTATAAATTGAATGTCAGAGATGTCAGTGAAATAGCAGTCTGCTCATCTTTGTCTCTGCCGTAGTCAGGGAACTGAGCTCCCTGGGACATTCCTTATGGTCTCGTGCTGGATGGCAACATCTGCAGGAGAGAAGAGTCCACCTAGAGACCAAGGGTGATGTGTGTGTCCCCATAGACTGAGAAGATAGCAGGAGTTTGTTAGACGGGGAGGGAAAAGGAGTCTACTCTGAAGAGTTTTCAGGATGTTTCCCAACCCCAAACATTACTCTTCTTGGAAAAATCCCATCCATTCATCTAACATCTAGGGTGGGGCTTTCATCCTTGCCTTTGGTGCGCTATTCCCAGAGCCTAGTATGGCCTTAGTACACAGAGGGTGTTCGATATGTATTCAGTGGGCAGATGAAGGAGCAGATGGATGGCAAACATTTATTTAGTATACACTATATGCCAGAAACAGGATCACAGCAGTGGGCTGAGGCCCAAGGCCCCTGCTCTCCTGGATTCCTAGGTGGTGACAAGTACCATGGAGACCAGAAGAAGTAGGACGAAGGGACGGACTCACCCCTTAACACTGGCTTTGCATTTCCCCTTCAGGAATTTATGCTACAGAATCTCACCGAGCACAGAGAGCTGTGTGGAAATGTCCACTGCAGCATTTCTTATAACTTTCCCAAGCTGAAGCAAGCACATCAGTAAGTTCACGAAGGTCAGAAATGTTGACATGGAGGACTGCTAGGCAGGCATCACGAAGTGTGGGACACTTACATGCGCCAACAGTGATAAATGTGCTCCATAAATTAAACAAAGGAAGAAACGCAAATTGCAAAAGAGAATGTGTAGTATCAGCCCACTTATTAGGAAAAATGTACAATCTGTGCGCGTTCGTGTGTGTATAAAGATGTTTTGAAAGGGTGCCTCAGTCTAACAGCGTATCCCTGGAGACAGGCGATCCATTTCCCATGTTACATTCTTTCATAGTTAAAAAATAAGCACATGTCAAGTTTAGAATTTAGAAACTTTAAAAAAAAATTTGGGTTTTTCAAGCTAGGGCCTTGCTATCTAGTTCAAGCTGGCCTTGAGTTCACTACAATCTAGGAAGGCCTTGAGCTCATGACGGTCCTCCTGCTTCAGCCTCCAAAGACGGGGATTACAGGTGTGGGCCACCATGCCTGACGTAGAATTTTAAAAATTTAGAAGTAAACAGTTCTTCTGCACTAATGCTCTACCTCCACATCCTTTGGGGGCCTCTGCCTGGGCAGCCTCATTCTCTCTGGGACAGAAGCAGCATGGGCACCGTGAGTCCGGGCAGATGTGCGGGTGCCTGGGAGTTGTGGGGGAGCCGGGGCAGGTGTTGGAGACCCCAGGCTCAGCTCTGACGGCCACCCCTATGTTGTCAGTTTGATGCCCAAGGCAGACGAGAGCAATAGCTTGGAAATCGAGAATCTTAGGCAAAACATCATAAAAGTCACTTCCCTTTCCT
The DNA here is from genome assembly GCA_004365215.1 of Cuniculus paca. NCBI lineage: Eukaryota > Metazoa > Chordata > Mammalia > Rodentia > Cuniculidae > Cuniculus > Cuniculus paca. The sequence continues at coordinate 9,539 of RJWT010033920.1, forward strand.
GAATCTCAGCATTCACATCCAGGAAATCAGTGTGCTGGACTCACCATGGCTGAAATTGCTCCAGGTCCTTCCTTAGGCTTCTTCAGTCCTATGGAAATTCTGCAACATCCTCCTCTGGAGATCCAGGGGCGTTAAGAATGCACCGTGCTGCTCAGCTATCGGATGAGCCACACCACACACCATGAAGAATGGACCACTGCGGGAGCCTGTTCGTGTTGCTAGGGGAAGCCAGAGTGTGGGCACCCCAGATGCCAGAGGGGCTGGGAGGGGGCCAGGCAGAGGCAGCTCCACTGGAGGAGTGTCCTGGGTCCTGCCTGGCTTGGGCCTGCAAACAGCCAGAGAGAGGCAGAGCTCAAGGCCAGGAGATGAAGCCAGAACATTTATTTTGTCACTTTAAAGAGTAAAACTCTAGGTGACTCATTCTTTATTCCTGGAGTCCCAGCCCTGCAGGGTGTGCATAGGTCAGTGCTGCACAGCTGTGGCAGACTGAAGGAAGGTCAAGTTTACAGGCCATGAACTTCAGCCTGGACAGAGCTGCCTGAGAGGGAAGGTACCCAGCTGGGGTGCAAGGGGCTTGTGACATGCCCTCTTTGGGACCCAGCTTCAAGGTCAGGGAGGTGAGGAACAAAGGCACCCAGCCTGGTCCAGGAGGAGGCCCCTGTCCACCTGAAGCCTAGGCTGCCATCTCCTGGTCTACAGTGCTTCCATCCACGGGATTCACATTAGCAAGAGATATTCCCTCAGAGCTCAGCTTTCTCTACCTGCCGGCTGCAGTGCTGACCAGGAAGTGTCATATTATGCAGCTGGCTTCTGTGCTAAAGCGGCCACCTGGTCTACCAGCTCCTTAGAGGGAATTTGCTGAGATGCTGAGATGAGTGGACAAAGCAAGCAGAGGGTACCCCAACAGGACCTTGGATGCATTCAGGGGAAGAAAGCGAGGGTGGAGATGGTGGGGGGCTGTTTGCCTCCCACAAATGAGCAATGCCTCAAGTGTCTGAGTGCTGTCCTCAGACAATTGGATCCTGTCCATGAAGGGAAGAGAGGAAGGGGGCGGCAAAGTGCACTATCAGGTAATGCAACATGTCCAAGTTACAATGTGGGCACTATTGATTGGATGTGCATTAACTAACAAAACACAGCAGTCATAATCAGATGCAAATACATACAAGGACTCACCAGACCAGAAACGTTTATGTCTGATAGATAGGATAGGTAAGTTAATAATCAGATTGGAAATAGCTGGACAACTATTGGGAAAAAAATAATTACACTTTTTGTCTCATATTGTCTACTAACATGAATTATAGGTGGATTTAAATGTCAAAAAAAAAGCTATAAATGCTATAGAGGTAACATAGATAATTATTTGCATAATCTTTATTTTATAAAGGACTTTCTAATCATAAAATAAAGATAGAAATTATACATATTGATCAACCTAAGAATTTTTAAAGCTTCTGCATGTCAATGTGAAAGATAGCAAGCAGGAAAATGAGAAAAACTTTGCAAACTTTATCACAAACTAATGGTCAACGGCGTTAATACATAAGGAGGGCTTACGCTTTACTGGCTAAAACTACAAGTGAAAAAAAGGGGAAAATTTTTGCAAAGGAGATACAACTAATAATTACACATAAACTATTTCATCTCATCTTTTCACATGTACTTTTTGGGGTCAGTGATTTAGCTCAGCAGCACAGTGCCTGCCTGGCAAGCGTAAGGTCATGAGTTCCATCCCCAGTACCAAAAAAAAAAATTGTTATCATATGTACCATTTGCATTGAATAATATAATTTACAACTGAGCAGCAAAACAATGCTTTCAAAAGCAAATTCTTGGTTTTCTGCAGTTTCACTGTAAAGCAAAGGCCCCTTTGACCATTCCAGTGGTCCTAGCGCCTTTGCACTGCCCACGTCTCTGGGAAGCCTGGTCACTTGGATCCCGAAGCTGAGCCCCTTGGTGGCAGTGGCTTAAGTGTTGGACTGGCTTTGCAAATCTGAGGCTCCAGGGTGGCTCTGACAGGGGAGTCCTGGGCCCTCAGCTCTCCGCTGCGCACCAGCATCCCTTCGCGTCTAGTGGGTTGGACTTTAAGGTCACATCTTTTTCTTTCATTCAACTCCAAGTGACTGATTTTGAACTCATCAGATAGAAACTCTGGGTCAGTTTCCAAGAATAATGATGGCTGGGTCTTTCTCTACAGAGAGCACAGAGCAATCTTAATTCAGATGTCCATTCAGCACTTGGGATGAATTGATGCTGTCATTGTTCTGCTCGAGAAAGGCTGGTGATGATACTTGGCCTTGTTTGCTGTGAGAGACGAGCTCCTCTGAGCGCATCTGGGAGTCACCACTGGACCAGTGCGACCCTCCCCAGGTGAGCGGGGCTGAGCATGCCTATAGTTTCCCATGAAACCAAGCTCTCCGTGTGTCCCAGCAGCTAGAATCCCTCTCTCACGATGCCGCCCATGCCTAACACTTGGCAGCTTGTGTCTAGATGTCCCCTCAAAGCCTCATGTGGTCATAGGTGGAGTTTTTCAGCAGTGACTGGATCCAGGGTGTGTGACACTGGGATTGATTCCTGGTGCAATGCCAGGCTCAAGGGCACTAGGACTTAGGGTGTGAGTGCTGCCCACCCTGAGTAGCCTGGATAAGATAAAAGGGGCAGAAAGATGCCATTAAGCTCCCTTGTTGCTTTGCTACCTTCTTCACAGCATAACTATTTCGCCTCTGTGAGGCCTGTCTACCATACCACCCTGCCTTGGAGCCAGCCAATTCTGTGGCCTGAAACCTCTACAAACTGTGAGCCAAATAAACTTTTTCCCCTTTAACTTTGGGTGTTGAGTATTTTGTCTCAGCAATGAGAACGGTAACTAAGTGTCTAAACCCAGGCCTGTTACAGCCTGAGCAGTGGCTGTTCAGTCTGTGTGCCAGCTGCCCCCACACTGCCCTGGAGAGGGGAGGAGGCAGGGACAACTCTCAGGGTGTCACTGCAGCCCCTCCAAGGAGCCCTGCCCCTGGGGGAGCAAACAGCTGGCCTTGTGCACCTCATTTTTGCTCGTGTTTCCCCTGCAAGAGCAATCCCTTATCCCATCCACAGTGCTGGCCAATAGGACCATCCCAGGGACGGTAACTCATCCCTGAATAACCCAAGGCCCCATCAGCACTCACGGCAGTTGACTGAAGGCCATTAGTAGCCCTTCGACCTTCAGAAAGAGACAGGAGATGCATTCATGAATGTTCATGAATTTGCTGATGACTGGAAGCTACTGTGGCTGTCGTTTCTGTTTATTTGGTAAGTGGACACAGTGAGATCTTCAGGTGTCCAGTTCCTGGACAGATCATCTAGTATGTGGCTCCAGTGGCCCAGTCTCAAGAGCTGGGAGCAGATTAAACATTGCACTCTGTTTAGGGGGGAAACTTCTCACTGGTCCTCAACTTTCCAGAAGTCACCCTGTACTTCTGGAGTCCCTTAGTTTGTCTGGAAGTACGAGGCCCAATACCAAATACCCAAACGTCACATGTGTAACTAGAGTTGGCCCCACATAAGAGCCCTCTTTCACCTGTTTTGTGGGAGGGAACGGGTGACCTCACCACGTTCAGAATCTGTCAGTGGCTATGACAGACCTGAGTCAGTGCTAATGCTGGTACAATGACAAGCAGAAAAATGATATGGAGGGACTTCCCTGCAAGAAGGTAGCAGCACCGTGTACATGGTGACAGCCACCAAGAGTGCTGTGGGGGCAGCCAGGTCTTTGCCTGCTGTGCTGTGCTTCCGCTAATTCTGACCTTGCGCTCATCCTGGGAACTGAGTCACTGTGACGGAAGTGGCTCTGACCACAGCCCAAGCTCTGTTTCCTCGGACCCAAGATGCTGGATCCTGAGTTAGTCCTTCAAAATTATAACAGAGCTTCCTATTCTTCTTTTTGGGCAAAGGATTTGGGTAGTGTTCCAGAAAAATCTTTAACCAAATGCACTCCATCTACGACCTGACAAAGTCTGGTATTATGTAGAAAGTAAAACACAGCTAGTCAGCAGTCTGAGAAATGTTCTAGAAAATGAAGTGGAAATTACTGCAGCCTTCAGATAACCACATAGAATAAAGAGATAAAACAAGAGAAATGACAAGAGCAGAAAGGACAGAGAGGGAGGCAAATTAGGTAATTTAAAATAAGCATACCATAAATCTTTTCTCAATAGTGTGGTAGTGATGTATCAGTAACTCTTTAACCTTAGTTCATGTTCAGATCAGACCAGATGC
>RJWT010033921.1:0-13795 GCA_004365215.1 Cuniculus paca
GTGTGTGTGTGCTGTCTGGAATTTATAGTTGTAATTACCAAGGGAGCAGACTACACAAGGGGAGTATCCCACCATAATGAAAGCAAAACTGTCTGCCAAGGACCCAAATTATTAAATTTACAATGATAGAATACTGCTAACCAATACCTAGAGTTCATTTACATTTCTTGAATTACCCAACTAATGTTTTCTTTTTAGTCTAGGATCCAAAGCAAGACTGTATGTTCCATTTAGCTTTTATGATTCTTCAGTTTCTTACAATCTAGACCATTTTTTCAGTCTTCCTTTGTCTGTGAGGATCTTGACACTTTTGATAAGTGTTAGGCAGTTATTTTGTAGACCACCATGCAGTTTGGGTTTGCTTGATATTCCGGCTTTTATTCAGGTTATGCATTTTCAGTAAGTTATAAAAGGAACCCATGGTTGTTCTACGCCTCCAGAATGGAGAATGGACTTGGACCACACAGATCTATTTAATGAGTGTAAGTTCCAGGGAAAAGCTCCAGGGAGATCCACTGGCTGCTGTCTGGTTCTGAGTGACAGGCTACATTATGTATTACATCACTTATATAATTCATATATCATGTTAAGATGAGGTCGTTTGGAACTAGGATGGGTCCTAATTACAATAACCAGAGTTATCAGAAGAGGGGGGTCCCACAGAGACAGATGGAGAGGAGACACAGAAAGAAGATCCTGGGAAGGCGGAGGCAGAGTTGAAGTGATGCTTCAGGAACCATGAAACCAAGGATTAACAGCCACCAGAAGCCAAGAAGAGGCAAGAAAGGATCTTTCCCTAAAGTCCCCAGTAGGGGCATGGACAGGTTGCCACCTTAATTTCAGATTTATAGCTTCTAGAACTATGAGAGAATCGATGTCTCTTGGCTTATGTGATGAAGTTTGTGGCAATTGCTTAAGACATTTTAAAGAAACTAATAAAATAAGATTCTTCCCAGAAGAATCTTAGACCTGTAAGAACTAGAGCTGAAGCTGTAATTTCTTCTATTATTTGTGCAGTTTTCAAAATAACGTGTTTTTTGAGATCTACCTGTTCTCTTCCCCAATTTCATCTCAACCTTCTTTGCTTTGCCCCAATCTTCCATGTCCTGATCCAATTGGTTTCTACTTACAGAAATTTCTCTTCAAAGAGTTTGCCCAGAAACAGGATGAGTATTAAGAGATAATAGGACCCACCCCACATTCAAAGACCCAATCCAAATAAGGGCATTTGAGATGAATGTGCACTTCTTAAATGAAGAAATACAAATGGCAAATAAATACATGAAAAAATGTTCAACATCATTGGTCATTCAGGAAATTCAAATTAAAACAACACTGAGAGTCCATCTCCAGAAAGAATGGTTATCATCAAGAAATCAATCAATAACAAATGCTGGAAGGGCTTTGAGGAAAAAGGAGCCCTTCTCCACTGTTGGTGGGAGTGTAAGCTGGTACAACCATTGTGGAAATCAGTGTGGAGATTCCTCAGAAACTCAGGATTGGGGGTCCCATTTGATCCAGATGGTCCCTTTCTGGGTAATTACCCAGGAGGACTGAAAACATCATAACACAGTGATATATGTGCACCCATGTTTATAGCAGCACAATTTGTAATATCTAAATATTGAAAACAACCCAAACACTCAACAACTGATGAATGGATAAAAAAGATGTGATATTTTTATACAATGGAGTACTACCCGGGTATAAAGAAGGATAAACTTGAGGCTTTTATAGGTAAATGGTTGCAACTTGAGACCATATTCATAAGTGAAATGAATCAGACTTGCATGTGTCAACGTTGTATTGTTTCCCTAGCATAAAAAACTGAAAGAGTAAATAAGATCCAAAACATACAATAGGTATTGTGTAGATATTGTGAAAGTGAAAAGGGAAGAAAATGCTCAAAAAGAAATAACAACAGCAATGACAGAAGGCAGAAAAGAAAGAATGGAAAAGATAATATAGATATATAGTATAATAGATAATTATACTACTAATCTCTTTTAGTTCATCAAAAAGAACAGTTTGTGCTTTCATTGTTTGATCAATTTTTCATGCCTATATCTTATAATCTTGAGCAACTACTTTGAAAATTATAATACCCAATATATTAACCATTGTAGATCACCTATTATTTTGTTTTGAAATTTTGTATCACATTTTTATTCTTTTTTCTTTTTAAAATAAAAAAAATTTTAAAGGACATAAAAGGGACCAGAATACTCTAGTAGCTTCCAATATTACCATGGACTCTTGCACTCACCCATGAGTTGAATTGTGCAAAGGACCTCCTAGTCACAGACTGGAGTGGTCTATAAGACTTTTAAATGAATAGCCATTGAATGGTTTTAGTTTCTCCTATTGTTGCAACTATCAGAAGCCAATTTACCCTCTTTTTTCATCACCCCCATAAAGACGCTTAAATCATGTAAATCCAGTAGCTGTCATTACTTGTATTTTACAGTATGTGAGGAAACCTCATCCATTGGTCTTTGATTTGCCACCCTAATTTTTGTGACTTTTTATAGAGCACTCAGGGGGATTACAGATTATGCAACCACCATAATCGTCCCATAATCCTCTCATAGCACTGAATATCATTCAGCATTCATATTTACTTCTTTGCTCACTGATTCCAAGGAAGAAGTATAAGCTCTTGTTGATGGTGCATTTGGTCATGTGATTTATTTGGCAACAAGAGTGAAAATGACCATTTGTCAATTCTGAATCTCAGTTTACATATGTTATGGTTCAGATTTTTAAAAAATGTCCCCCAAAAGTCTCATGTGTTCAGAGATGGGCTTTCAGAAGGTGATTGGAAGTCATCACCATTCATGAGATCATAATGTGATGGCATTATTGGGAGGTGATAAAAGTGGGAGATAGAGTTCACCGAAGGGAGTGGATCAAGGTGTCATGACCTTGGGGACTATATCTGGTCCCCAGACTTTTCCTCCTTGAGTCTTTCTTTTTCACTCAGCTTCCTGGCTGCTATGATGTGACAAGCTTTCTTCTACCACGCTCTTCATTCATGACATTTCTATCTTGGAACCAACTGGATGGACTACTGGATGGAAACTTCTGATATTGTGAACCAAAATAAAACTCGTCTCCTTAAGGTTGTTTTTCTCAGGTGTTTCATCTAACACAAAGCTAACACAACATATAAGAGCATTTAGCAAGCATTGCTTGTTTTATTCATCCTTTTGAGAACTTAGGACTTGCACTATGAGAAGAAAATGTCCCATGTTGTCACTGATCTCTGGGTTAGGGACCCAAAATAAGGTGCATGGAACAGAAGCACCTCAGGCAATTGAAGCCTAGGAGCAAAAAACATTTGCCCATTGTTATGTATCATTGAGGGTAAGGATCATTTGTTACAAAGCACTATTGCAATAGGTGTTGACTAACACATTCTCCATATCTGTGATGACCAATGCGCATATTAAAAGTAGAATAAGCATTGATATGCTAAAGCTCAGAGTCAAATTCATTCTGCATCCTGTTTCTTTAAGGCCTTGGAGGTTAGAATGGATTCTGTATTTTTAAAAGTTATTTACTTTCTTTTGAAAAAGCAAAAGAAATTGTATGTGACCCACAGACTAAAATATTTAATATTTGTCTCTTTTCAGAAAAAGTTTGCCAACTGCTCAAGTAAAGAAAACAGCAAGAGAACTAAAGCAGGAGATCTAGGTTCTATATGTGCTGATATGGTTAATGGGGCCTCGGTTTCCTGTATGTACAATAAGTTGACTGGACTATAGTCTCTGAAATATCTTCAGTGCTAGGACTTTGCAGGAAATAGAAAAATAAGCTCACAACTGAAGTATTTGTTTTGATGATTTCACATTTGGTTAAATTCTGATAAATAATTACAAAGATGAGAAATAAAAGGGTTCCCATAACAGAAGCTAAATTCCCTAGAGAAGACACAATTTGAGCTGTGAGCTGGGTGAAGGGAGCAATCTAAGGCTGTGGAGAGCGATGGATATGTACCAAGCATTCATTAGCCGTGTTCCCTGCCTCAGGGAGCTTTGTGACTCAGACTACAAATCTCTAATCTATGACTAACTAGCAAAAGAAAAAAAAACTATACTGTGTGTGTGTGTGTGTGTGTGTGTGTGTGTGTGTGTATGTGTGTGCATGTAACATCTGATTTGACTATAGCAGCAAGAAATTGGTCCTTTGTGAATTGATGTGATTTAGAGCCGCCTACAAAATAAAAGTATGGTACTTCAGAAAGAGATGAATAAAATACCAGTGTTTTATTGGATGGATGCTGTGCAGCTGAAAAATTGTTGAGTTTTAGAAATGGAGAAATTGCATCTTTCAGAGTGGCAGCATGTAAGAGAGTACCTGGGAAGTATGCTATTTGGTTGTACTTCAGCTCCTAGTAAGCCTACCTAATATTTTCTTGCCTCCCCTGCCTTGCTCCTCAGGCTTAGAAAGCAAGTCGGAGGAATTCCTCACGAGCAAAGTTGGTAATTTGGTTCTTGAAGTGGAGAAAATCTCATCCCATCCTTGATAGAATTCCAAATATGTGATTAAACGTCTTCTATTCCTTAGAGGGAAATTCAATCCATTTTAATGTGGAATGATTGAAATGCTAGCAGAGATATTTTCAACCCACATTTCATATGAAGAATATTTGCTTGGATTTTTTTTTTCCTCCTAGTATTGAAAGAAACAAATGTTGCCCCCTTTGAGAACAGAAATTTCTCTTTTGGAGAAGGTGAATAAATATGGAGATCATTCATGAGGCCAAGGCGTGTTTCTTCTTTGTATAAAATTCTACCATTCTTTTACTGGCATTTTACATTTGTATCGGAAGTGATCAATGTTTAACATTCCATATTAGGTCTGCATGTCAATTAAATATTTCCAGTGTAGAAGTTATCCAGATAAAGACTCAACTTTTGGTAAAGGATCTCTTTTCCACACACCAGGTCCATAGTATCTTTGCAGCTGGGTCTGAATGAGTCTTTCACTGTGAAGGAAAAAAAGCATGCCAGTTACTCAATTTCCCAAAAGTTAAGAATGACAGAGTTTTAAAGTTTCTCTTGCAAATCTTCTTCCCAGTCAAATGCTTTTGTTTTTCAGAAAGGAAACATAGATGACATTCTGTAAAAAAGAAAAAACACTTTAATAGCACTGGACGGCTATGGACCATTTGCTCACTGATGTTTTGGGTACTTTCAGTGAGCAAACAGAGAAGTTGGGGAGAGGATTAATGGTGAGAGGAGGAGTAATTTAAATCTATGTCCCATGGAGAGGTTCGGATGAATAAAGACTGTATCAAGTCCCCAGTCCCTTCCAGAGCCCTTTTGAGGAAATCATCTCATCCAGTCTGAACTCCGGGTCACTCCTATGTTGCTTCAATGAGCTGTGTTCCCACTGTGCTTGCCACAGTCCCACAAACAGGTCTCAGAAAATACAAGAGCAAGGGACATGACTTTGAAATTGCAGTGTGGAAAGTTTAGGACCATAGAAAGAAGTTCCGCTTCACAGAGTGAAGTACTCCATTCAAAGAGGTAGGACTAGTGAAAATACTTATAAATGTTCCTTTTATGCTTGGCTCAGGGCAATGTGCTGAGCTGGGGGCAAATTTTAAAGTGATTGAGCCTTGCTGGGCAACTTCAATGGCTGAATCATCAATATTTTAGCAGGAAAGCAAGAAATGATGCTAACAATCTTGCTGGCATAACGCCACCTAAGGTGGGTTGATTGAATTGGTCTGGGAATTACACTGGTTTATGCATATAAAATGTAATGTTTTGACCTCCAAAAATATTCTAAAATATTAGACAGAAAGATGAAGCGGAGATTTTACCCAGCCCAGAACTTTGAATCATGAAGCTTCCTGTGAATCAGGAAGACACAAAGACAAGATCTCCCTTACTTATTATGTTTCACAAGGTATGCCTGAAATCCTGGTTCAGACTCCCGGAGTTCTAGGATTACAGATATATGCCAACTGTCAGAATATTACTAAGTAATGACTCTGATTAGTCCTAATCCCAGGGACACAGAATATCATTGTATTGCAGCACTCATTATGGAGTTTTTACTTGAAGTCCATTTCATATATGTCACTGAGTTCCCAAAACTTTACTCATCTTTTCAATTCGTATAGGTTGGAATAGTTATCCTTATGTGTTAATTATCTTAGGTAAATAGAAAAAAAATAAAGGTCAAAAAGATATCTCTGAATTCTGCTTGACCAAATAGTGAATTATTCCTGAAAAATCAAAAAGAATAATGTCACCTCTTGGCACATGCCAGGGATGGATGGGTTTCAAAAAATGGTCATATATTATCGGAGGAGGTCATTGCAATTATAGTTGCTGCTGCTGATGTAGTTTTCTTAGTGAACTGGCTATTAGTCTGGCAAATATTTTATCTTTATCTCATTAAGAACATCAAAATCAGATTTCTTCCCCTTGTTAGGGTCATTAGTACATCTTCATGTTCTTGTCTCCAATTTAAATCATTTATCTGAATCTATGCCACACAATTTATTTTTCAGACATTAGTCATCTTCCCAACTGGTTGACTGCTCTGATGAGTTAAGATTGATAAAAACTGAAGACAAGACATTTCATTCACTATGGCAATCGCAAGTGCATTGGTAGAGTGTGCATCTTCGAGATGCCTTAGAGTGATGATCATCTGGAGGCCAGGACTGATGACAGGAGAACTTGACTTCCTAATATTCAGAGGAATAAGGGGCTTTGAGGAAAGCACAAACCAGTGCAGAACTGTCAGAGGTGAGGTTCGTATAATGTCTGTACTATGCAAGGAAGCAGAAGTGACGGTCCAGGAACTGAATGCTCAGTTTTCTAGAATGATGGTTAATCATGATATTCCTAAGGGTGAAACAGATAGGAGGGTAGCTAAGGTGTCACTTCAATTTTATTAGCAGGAAACAACTAGATTTGGTGAGAAAGCTTGCAGCAGTTTCCAGATCTAAGTCAGTTTACAGACCTAGAGCTTATTGATCAAGGGCAAAGCCTGATCCCTTTAATGAAAGCAAACAACTTCACTACGAATCCATCTATCTGCTATCCAGCTCTATCCTTCTCTATCTTTAAATCCTTTCTTAATCTTTATCTCTTTGTTAAGATAACTGTACACAAGAGAAGAATGCCTAGATTTTTTTTTGAAGCCCTAAAATACAAAGTAAACTTGACAACGGGGTACCCAGTACACCATCTCAATACCACAGTGAGAGAAGAAGCCTATAGGGAATAAGTGATAAATAGAACTTTGGCCCCAAACAAACTGAGTTCATTAGGCCCTCAGATTTCTTTGACTATTTCATCAGGTTCCAGCTGTACAATTGGGTTTCACATATTTAGCAGCTGGTAGAATTCTCCGTTTTATTTTCTGACCTATGAATTAGGACCACTCTATTAGGAATGACAAATGGGAATGCCTGTGACATATTCAGAAGTAATACTTAATTTCTGGAAGAACTGCAGAAGTTAGTGCCACCTCACACATTAAATACAGTATCTGAATGATGCAGGGGTAGCAGTTCTTCTCATAGCCCTTTCCACAGAGTCATTCTGGCCTCCAACAACCAGGTAGATATTGTCAGATGATGATAGACTGTGAATTTAGTATGGCAGTAACCCAAAATGCAGCTTCTGTGAAAATGTGGCATGTATACTGATCAGATCAGCACAGCCTATGGATTTTGTATGTGTGGTTATCAATTTAGTGAATGCTTTCTTCTTCATACCCATTAGTAAAAAAGACCAAAAGCAAATGCATGTAGATAGCAGGGACAGAAGCGAACCTTCTCTTGTGTCTACTGGAGAGCTATGTATCTCCCTCCCAGGCTCCTCCCTTCACTGTCTGCTTCCTGCCTGCCATGATGTGAGCGGCTTTCCTCTACCCAAACCTTCCACCATGTCCTTCCTGCCTTGTAGCCTGCTGACCATGGACTGAATCCTCTAAAAAGCATGAGCCAACACAAACTTCTCCTCCTTTAAATTGTAGGTGTTAGATATTTTGTCCCAGTGACAAGAAATTGGCTAAAACACATACTAAAATCTGTAGAGATTTTCATCACCTTGATATTCCTAGGATATCACACTGGCTTGGTACATTTTAGACACTGTTAAACAGTTAGCAATTACTGGTAAATATTGTGGACCTTTCAACAAAATATAAGCATTGTAGAGTGAAGAAATAAACTCCATGAAGATTAAGGTACTTGTTACACTGGAATAGTTCTAGATGTTTAATGATTTTTTTTTTCTGAGATACAACATGAACTGCTGTATCCTGTCCATCCCATCACTAAGGATGAGGCATACAACTTGGTGGGTCTCTGGATTTTGGAATCAACAGACATCACCCTTGTGAATAATGTTCTAACCCATTTACCATATAACCTGAAATGTTGTCATTTTTGAAGGGAACACAGAAGATGAGAAGTCTGCACCAAGTTTAGGTTTGTGGTCCAAGTGGACATAGCATCAAACCATGTGATCAAGTAGATCCAGTGGAGTGGAGATACTGGTGATGACCTGTGAGAATCCTATGAGGAGCTTTTGAAAAACTCCCCAAGGAAGATGTCAGCACTGATTCTTTAAATTGTAGAAGAAATCTATAACTTTCAGAGCACAGACTGATGCTCAAGAGGGGAAATTCCTTCCTAATCTATGGCTTCAGATCTTTGCTTTGCTTTTCTGCCATCAGAATGACCAATTTCATTAGAGTTCACAAGGTCTGGACCCAGGCCTCAGTCTATGGCTGCTCCTATCACTTCCTGTGGAGAAGGAAAATCTCCCTAGAGGGCAGGATATCAAGCAGCATTTCTTATGTCCAATTAGAGAAATGATTTTTCAAAGCAATTTAGGACTTGATGAGAGTGAGATTAAATTATTGATGTCAAGGAGTTTGGGGAAAGTTATGTGAATGGATTTCCCAGAATTTCAAGGACATTTGTGTCCCATGTGAAAGCCTATGAAAGGCCTTTGCTACAAAGCTCTTAATAATTAGGGAGACATCAGTCATCTTCTTCCGTAATAAGCTCAGGAGCCAAAGTGTCTACACAGGCAGCGCCATAGATGGTGCATTGCATAAGAACTTAACCCCTTCAAACCTGACCAGGTTTCTGCTCTTGTTGTGCACTCAGTTGGATTGCAAGTGCTGACCAAAACCGTGTAACTCAGGGTGGAGAACGTCTAACCTACCTCAGAGTCCCATGAGCTAGAATGATAAGGAAAGTGACTTAATTTCCTAAGGGATAAAATTCACTTAAATAGTGCTCTAATGAATAGGGATAAAGAGAAATAAATAGTGAGGAGAGGAATAGGTCCAGATACATGTAGGATTTTCAGGGGCTTGGATTTTTAGATTCCTCCGAAGAAAGACAAAAATTGTACCGGTTCATCTAAAACCCAGTGCAAGAAAACTCCAAAGCTTGCTAGCAAAGTAGCTTCTCCTCAGAGAATTAGTGGCTGAATTATGACCCCAAATTGAAGGGAAGCAAGGACCAGGTGACCCAAGAGAGTAATTTAAATATACCCTGGATGAAAATGAAAATACTTTATTTAGCATTAAGTAACCCAAGGTTTCAAATTAATAATGGTCTTCCACATAGAAGCCCCCTTTCTTCTATTTTCCTTTGTTTATGAAATTAAACACTTAATTAACTCAAGTCACTGCTGAGTGAGAGGGAAGACTCACCCAGGACAAAAACTGAACCCCAGAGTAGAAGCAGGAGCATTCAGTCAGGCTGCCAAAGACACAGGGCTAAGGTGTGTGGACCCGGACCTCTCCCAGACACAGGGCACGGCGATCTGTGAGTTTGGGCCCTGCCCCTCCATCCATGTGTTGAAACTGCACCCTCAATGTGATGATATTAGGAAGTGGGATGTTTGGAAGGTGATTACATCATGAGAATAGAGCTAGTTGTATCATCCTACAGATAAAGGAATTAGTGCCCTTACATGGGGTCTATTGAAAATATGGTGTGTGTTTAAGAAAAGAAATTTATTCATTAGAGTAAAAGACACATTCTCCTTAATTCCCTCCAGATACTCCCACTTGCTTCAAACACCTTCATCTGATCCTTTCTTATACTTTCTGAAACAATTCTGGAAGTCCTCTTTCATGAATCTCTTTTTGAAGTGTCATAAAATATACAGTGAATGCTACGGCTGAGTGCCATCCGACAGAAAGGCAGGTCTGCAGAAACATGACGGCTCCTCATTTATCTTATTCACCAGTGCTGGTACCGTGTGGCTTCTGGGTCTTCCCCTAAGTCAAAATGACCATGAAAGATTACGAATCTACTCAGGACTTCAAGGCAGCTACAACTGTGCAATTAAAAAAAGTCAAAGGAGAGAACTTCCAGAAGTGCTTCAGAAAGTGTCAAGGATAATGAGATCAGTGTGCTTGAAGTGAGGGGGTGCTTTGAGGATGATTAATGGCCATGTTCCTTTTCTTGTAATTTTTTTTTAATTTAAACTTTCACTGTATTTTTCTATTATGTCTCACAAGAGATGCCAGAGAACATACTAGACTCTTCTATCACGTGAAGATGCAGGAAAAAGGTATCGTCTAACAACCAGGGAAAATACCTTCCCTGGGCACTGAATTTGTCACTGACTTGCCCTTGGACTTTACAGCTTTAAGAACTGAAAGCAATACATTTCCACTGTGTCTAACCCATGTATTTTATGGCATTTTTGTTAAGTCAACTCAAATACACTAAGATATAGGGGAAACAAACAAGGCAGATATTCCCCAAAGGAGTCTTATCTGTACACATGCATTCCACTCAACTCAGGTCACTGCTGGATGAAGGGAAGCTGACCCAGGACAAAACTCAACCCCAGTGTAGAAGCAGAAACATTCGCTCAGGCTGCCAAGGACACAAGGCTGGGATGTGTGGACACAGACCTCTCTCAGACTTCAGGGCAAGGGGTTCTACAGAACTGGGAATGCCCCAGGGAGACTCACTGCTGTAACTTCTTTATTTCCTCTTTCTCTATGCCCGGCTCATTAGGATTCCTTGGAAAACATGAGGCTCCATCTGGAATGCAAGATGTGACCAAAAGCTATGGTGAATGGCTGCATTTTTAAAATGCATTATAGTAAAACACACATTGCCATGAATCCACTTGGCAGTCTCTGAAGCAGTTCTGGAAGTCCTCTTTCATGAGTATCTTTAGCTGCAGTGTCTTGGCTGCCTCCACGTCCTGAATTCATTCAAAATGTTTCTCTTGGGTGGTCATTTTGACTTTGGGGAAGAGCCAGAAGTTAAGCATGGTGCCACATCCCATAAATAAGTTGGATGAGGATGCACTGTCATATTTTTAAGAGCCTGCCTTTCTGTTGAATGGCACTCAGCAGCAGCATTCAATGAATTTTGATCATATTTCATAGGCACTCGCTTAAGAGAACTTCAAAACTGCTTCAGCAAGTAGCAAGAATAGTGGAATGAGTGTGTTTGAAGCATGGGAGCATATTTTGAGCTGGATGAATGGCAGTTTAGCTTTTATTGTAATAAATATTTTTAATTTAGACTTCCATGCATGTATTTCCATCCTACCTCTTGTGTGCTCCGTCTCTAGTAAGCCACAGCTCTTGGCATAGCAATAATTTTCCTTGGAGGTCTGTGGAGGTGAGGTTTGATACTCTTGGAGGGTAACTATGATCTCTGAAATGCCATGTGGTATAGACACCTTGTGTGAGGATCCCACTTCGGTTTTTTTTTTATAGCAGGATATATTTATTGAGAGAGAGAAAGTTTCTGTCTGAGAGACAGACAGAAGGGGTCCCGAGTGGGTTGCTAATGACTCTGGCTTTTCTAGGGATTTTTATAGGGCAAAATCATGAGGTGAGGGGGTCAATTTTACCTGAACAATTAATCTTACTGGTTGACCATAGTTCTGTCCCACCTCATGCCCACTTGCCGTGTGAGTTCCCAGGTTTTCCCCACTTCAGTATTTATACCTTAATTTGTGCATGGATCCCTGACAGAGACCTTTCAAAGGTGCTTGGGGTTAGTCTCCATCCAATGTCTCCTCCTATCAATAAGCTCATTGACACTTAGCTGTTCTCTGAGGAGGTCCTTCTAAAACTAGAAGATGAGAGAACTTTGGTGGTCCAGTCCTGTGAGCCGCTCTTGAACCCTTTCCTCTCATGGAAAGGTGGTACCAGGAAGGCTCAGGTTCATGTGCAATTTCCTCTGCTTCTCCTCTTGTTCACTAGCTACACAGGAGACATGCACTACTCTCTGCTACCTCTCTTCCCTTCCCAACTCATAGTTGATTTTAAATACATTTTTTTCTCATTGGAGAGTGTCTTGACTCTATCTTCTGAAGTCTGCAACGATCTTTGAGTGGTAATTAGGCATAGATAATTGCCCTAGCTGACTCTTGGTAGTTTTCTCTCATAGTCACTGGGAAGTCTCCTGGCTAATTTTGATGCCTCCTTCTAAGCTCCTAAAGCATTAGCATCCACTTTGTTCCTAACAGTTCAGTTGGTTATTATGAGAATGGATTCCTGATCCTGGTGATCTGAGTTCAAACTTTGCCCAAGCTATGCAATTTTGAGCAAGCTGCTCTGTCACACTTCTGCTTCGTGCGTTTTTTTTTAATCTGTCAAATAAGGCTCATAAAAACACCTTCCTTCCATAATTGTGAGACTGAGCTATAAGTATATACTTCAAGTGCTTAGAACAGTGGCTGACTGAGTAAGCACTATAGTGAACGTTGGTTGGTATTATAATGCTTACTACACTGTCCTATAATCACTGATTTGCTCCTCTGCCTCCTGAGCACATCAGACTAATTTCTTTAGGACCAGGAACTATATCTTATATATCTTTGCTTTTCTGGTCCATGCACAGGGATTGGCATAAAATAGATTTTCCATAAATGCTTGTAGCATGGATCAATGAAACTAGCGTTTGTTTAGGAAAGAAGCTTTAAACAGAGTTTTACTCTTTTCATACAGAGTAAAATCTACTCTGTAATTGTATATACTTGCCCCATGCCACCCTCTAATCATTACATCTTTCTGACTGGTGATCAATACTAGTCATGCTTATTTTTCTGATATCTATCTTGTTATGGATCATATAATCCTATTTTGCTTATTAGGTGTTCTAGTCTTTGAGTGGCTATAACAGGATATTTGAGAGTGGAAAATTTACAGGAAACAGATTTTGTTCTTATAGCTCTAGAGGTTGGAAGTCCAAGGTCAAGGGTCTAGCATGTAGCAAGGGCTTTCTTGCGGCATCATTCCATGATGAAAGACAAAAGGGAGAGAGAGAGAAAGGAGGAAGAGAGAAGAGGGAGAGAAGAAGATAGAAGAGGGAGAGGGGAGAGAAATGTGGAATAAACTCATCTTTTATCAGGAGCCCACTCCCAAGGTAATGAATTCAGAGCCCTCATGAACTATTTGCCTCTCTAAAGTTACACCTCTCCACACAGTTGTAACAGAGATTAGGTTTCCAACATAAGTACTCTGAGGGACACATTAAACCCATACTAGTAGCTGTCAACAAATGCTTTCTAAATTATAGAAAATTTTAAGTACAACCCAGCTATAGATTCTTGAAGGCAAAATCAAAGTTGTTGCCCTTCCTGCCCTAAAATATCCCTATATCTTAACTCAGATAATGAGTTTGGTGTAAACATGTTCAGATGCCTGCAGGTTCTTGTCCTGCTGAAGGCCTATGTGCCACACACCCATGGTTACATACCTGGCCTGGTTCCCGCTTCATACATCTCTGTCATCTGTGGCTGGCAGTGTCACCTCTACA
>RJWT010033922.1:0-13808 GCA_004365215.1 Cuniculus paca
GCTGAAAACTAAACGCAAGGCTTGAGGAAGTCCACCTGTCTCTGGGTCGGAGGTCTTGTCCAGGTTCTTGATGTCCTGACCAAAGAACTGAGTGGGACACCGAAAAGGAGCACCAAAAACAAAGTGTGCTTTGCAAATGAAAGTTCACTGCACAGAGCTGGCGTGGGCCAGCAGGGAGGGCTCGTGGCCCCACAGCAGCTTGGTGTGGGGGTTGAAGAATTAGTTTGGGGTGGGATTGAGGGGCTGAGATGGCGGGTAGGGCGGCAAAGTCGGCTGGGAAGTGAGCGGAGCCTGTGACTCACAGAGCCCAGGCCAGCACCACAGGTCCCTAGGACTCCGTGAGTGGAGCTCCCCACCGGCTCCCACGAGGGGTGGCCGTGTGAGGGCACAGGCGCCGCTCTGACCAGCTAGGTGCAGATCGCACTGTACTTCGCTTTCTTCCTTCCCCCTCTTCAGCCCGAGTTTGCCCTGCAGAGCTGGTTCTCCCTCACGCTTCACCCTGCGCGTCCCAAACCGACTTCTGGCACTGTGCTGGCTCCTCATCCAGTTCTTCGTTCAGGGCAAGAAGGACCTGACACTTCCAACGGCGGGCCACTTCTAAAGGAAGTCAGGCCGAGGTTTTGCCCCTGCCAGTGTCAGGCTTGGGTGCTGCCCTCACTGGGCAGTGGTGTCAAAGCTGCACAGTCAGCGACATGGTGACGAGGGCCGGGCCAGCCGAGGGCTGCCGAAGGCCACTGGGTGCATGAGCTAGGTCACCTGCTCACTGTCTCCCACTCTACGGAGACTGGGATATTCTGGTCCTGGGCCAGTGGCATCGGCCCAGTCAGCGGGTTCCAAGGCAGGCCCTCCCCTCTCTCCACAGCTGTTTCCGTGGCCACTCCTGGCTTATGACTGGAGACACACTGCTGACTGTTGCCTGCGAGCACGGAGGAGGGCCCTGACCCACACCGAGCTCATCCCAGCTCCCTCTTGAGAAGTATGGCTATCAAACCATGATAGTGCACCCCAGTGCTGACTGCTGGGGCTCAGTGAGCTGCAAGGCATCACGTGATCGCCACGGCTCGCTGCTGACACATCCCTGGGCTCCACGGTGTCACTGCCGACCACTGGGGCACTGGACACAGATGCCCAGTGTGAAGCACGGAAATTGATGAAGCTCTCCCTTAAGGTCTCAGGAGCGTGAGGAGAGAACACAGGTACAGTGCCTCATACAGAGGAAGTGCTAAGGGGTGCTGGCTCCAGTCGCCACCCTGCCTGCCTCTGTGCTCCAGATCATTCCGTAAGCACACTTTCCTATCTTTCCATGTCACCAGATAATCACCGACCAACCCAGGAACACATCTATGGCAGCCTCTGGTGATGCTGCTGTCTGGCTGTTTTCAAGATTAACAGTGCTGAAAGTCAAAAGCTGTGGGTTCCATACCTGCCTTCAGCCCATCCCCACTATGGGGCTCGAGCAAGCAAGCTGTCTGAGCTCTGGTCCCCAACTCACACTGTGTGAGGAATCTTTCCGGGGAGGTTGTGGACAATAAGTAAAACTTTGCACAGCACCTGGCAGGCAGGAAGAACTTCACAAATGTGGTCATTACTGTGAGAAGACCCAGTCCCCACTCGCTCAGCTCATTCACAGGTGATGTTCAGTGACCTTGTCTAAGGGCCCCTGGAAGACACAACAATGCTGTTTTCTCAGCTTTGCACAGCAGGGCTCCAACCCAGGGCCTCATGCGTGGTAAGGACACGCTTCGCCACTGAGCCACACACCCAGCTGAATGCTCCTCTATGTCAGGACCTCGCGAGGAAGCCAACGTGTGGGGCGCTGCCTTTATGCCACCGGGGAGCTACACCCACGGAGAAAGGGCCAGACTCCCCGGGAGCCCACAAGTGCCGCTGTGCTGGTGAGTGTGGTCCTGCACGGCGCAGTCCTCTGTGCTCCTGTATTTTCCCACTGGGAACCCAGTCCTCTTGAGCTGTCCTGAGGGTTACTCTGGAAAGCAAACACTGCCTAACAAGACACCTGAGGACAGGAATTATACCGCTAAGGCATAGCTCAGTTTTTGGAGGTTCCCAGAGGGCGATGAAAATTCACAGGAAGACATTTCAAAGTGATTTTAGGGCCCGAGACACACCCGCCTGCCAATTACTCACATCACAACCTGTGTCCGGCTTCATTTATGTATGGAAATGGTTAACGACAATCAAAATGCGTTTTTCTTTTGTGACACATATACAGCACAGTTATTCTTTAAAAATCTATGAGAAAATAATCTCTATTGCTACTGATAAAGTCCAACAAACACTGACATATGTATCAGTTAATATTTAACTAGGTTAGTAGACAAATAAAGACCAGATTATTAAAGAAATGTCTGCTGCCAGGATCTTTGGCTCTCAAATAGGAGCAAAAGCAGGGCGGGTCACCATGGGCAGAAAAGGGCTAGCAGCCAGGCAGCACCGAGCTTGTGTGAAAACCTGCCTTTTCTCTAAGTGCTCTACCCACTACCTTGTCACATACTAAGCACCATTCTCCCTCCACGCTGCTGGAAAAGTGACACTTTGGACAAGCCACCTTGAGGGCGAAGGGGGGAAAGAAGGACACTGATGGAGACCCAGATCCCTCATAAGAAATCACAGTGGAAACGATGCTTTAAGTCACAGCAACTGCAGAGAATCGGACTCAGCTGATTTCTAGAATTTGCATTCCTTAGAACTTCAGTCACCTGGAGATCTCTTTCTGCTTTTGCACGTAAGTTATAGAGTAGCCAGTGCTCAACTAGAGCTGCAAGATCTCAGGATCTGAGATAAGCGAGATTCTTTTCCTCTACATTTTGCTCTCACCCCTCCAGCCCCCGCATTATGACCGTGCTGGATCCACCCCTCCTTTTCTGAATCTCGTCTCACCTAATCTGAACACAGTCACATCCAGCGCGCCCCCAGCTCTAGGACGGATAGGGCTCAGAGGAGGGACGCATACCCCCTGGAGCAGCTTGGCGCGTCCCCGAATGCCTGGGCTGGGGTGCATAGCAGAACTCCTTGCCAACAAGACCACTCTGCAAAACCCAAGTCACTGTCCTCCTGCTACAAGAAGCCTGTGATACCTGATGTCACCCCTGGACTGGTTTCATCCACACCTCCATGGCATAACCAGAACTTGTCAGGACGTTAAACAGAGGTCGGTCAAGCAACAGCAGACTGGCCTGTGAATTCAAGTGAGGAGTCATTCAGCACACGCTCCATAACCTTCTTCCCGTTAACCCAATTTACCTCCTGATTGGTTCAAATGGAAGTGGCATGTTAGCACGTCACGGACGGGACAAATTGGCCTGGGCACTCCTACAGGCTTATCACAACAAGCGCCACCGCATTATCTGCAAATTTCCATGCATGAACAAATACCTCAGCAACTTTATCAGTAAGCAAACCGCACACCATCAGATGGAATGGCTGGAGAGTCAAAGTGAATTTTAATAAGCTCCTTTTATGTAACAGCGATCAGCTGTGCTTTCATCGTAACCCACAGACTCAGCAGGTAAGGTGGTAAGAAGACAGCCCTCATCTCAGCGTGCACCTCAGTAAACAGCCAACCATCTCAGCCAGGAGAAACAGCAGCTGGCCTGTCCACCTTTGTCTGTTACAAGAATTTTAGAATTGCAAGAGTTGAACTTCCCAAGTTGAGTGCTAAAAACTTCATGATTTTAACAATCAAGCCTACGCTTTCCAAACAGCTGACGGCTGGGGCTGAGAACACGAACGCGGCAGAGGAGGGGCTCTGTGGATGCGTCTAGACAGCAGAGGGTCCATCTTGCCCCTAGCACTGCTGGACTGGGACCCGGGCGCCACAGCAGAAGGCGGTCCAGCTTCATAAAGCGAAGGCAAGCAAAGCGACCTCCAGTTCACTCCACAGTGCCCACTCCCACACACTGCGGGCCTGGCGACAACACACCCCGCCTCTGGGACGCTGCTACGACCTGCCCTGCCAAAGGAAGGCAACATCTGTGTCTGCTGGCAGAGGAGAAGGCGCTGCAGTGCTCGGCTGGCAACGACAGGAGCAGAGACCCGCCCCTGCCCCGTGCCACCTCAGGTCCACCTTACAGTGCCGCTTTCCTTCCTCTTGTCACCTGGCCAGGACTTTCTACCCGCAGCCAGGCCCCGTGTGGAGGAGGTCTCACAAGTCTGACTGCAGGACCCTGTGGCTCCCCAAGCTCTCTGGCCCTCGTCTCTGACTGGGTTAACGCTAGGCCATCCACATTGTGTCCCAGGGTTACATGAGGAACTCCCCACATACTCGTCGTGGGAGCTTCTTCCAAAGGCCAGCATGCAATGATTTACCCAGAGAAAAAGGACAGCACAAGAGAAAGGTTTCCAAGATTTCTTTTTCATTAATTTTATTTATATTAGGTAGTTTTCATTCAGAATGTCTTATCATTTTTCAGTTTGAGATGTATGTTCCTATGTAATAACTTTGAAATTTTATTTGGTATAACTTCACATTTTTGGTATACAGAAATAGTTTGGTTTTCTTAACACAGCACAGTAGACATATCTGTATTATTCCCTAGGGTATGCAATGTATAAATTATTCACTTTAAAAAACTAAGAATGGAAAGCCTCATATGCAGGAAATATTTACAATGTATGCCTAATGTGATCTGTTTCTGACAGCATGTACTACTAGCTTTTTACACCCGACGGACAGACACGGACACGTCGGCAGGAAGCAGGGCCAGCTCCACACGCGCTCTTCACGCACACTGACAGTTGCTCACTCTTCACTTTGGTCAGAGATCTCGTGTGCTGAGGCAAAGAGCCTTCCAGAAGTACACTTAGTACAGTGGCCTGTAAATGTCTATTGCTTCTATTCTCCTTTATAGCGAGGGGGCCTCTTCTCTTTAAAAGCAAGGAGACCTTCCAGTCTGTCTTTTGTCGGAATGGTCTAAGAAAAACAAAACATTACATACTGAAAATTAGAAATACAACAGTAAAAATTTGTCAAGGATTATCTAAGCAAACTAATCAGATATTCACTCTAAAAATTGAAATCTGTCACTTGAGTAATTCTCATTATTAGATCAAATTCATTATTCTTACTCCAAATACTGTTTTTTTTTCAGTTACAAGTGACAACCAATAAAGATGCACTACAGTTGCTTAGGCCCAGTTGCTGTTAAGGTTAACTGGGGAGTGGTGCACTCCAGGAGTCTGACACATGCATGGCCTGTGCACCCCCCACGGTGTACACGGAACAGTCTCACTGAATCACACAATTGCTCAACCTGACCCACCTCTCAATTCTCCCTCCAGTTTCCCTTTTTCTGAAAGTCACTAAATTGGAATCACACAGTTCATGGCCGTCTTAAACGGAGTTCTACTTAGCAGTCCGCATTGAAGGTTGCCTCATGTCATGCCGCGTGCTGGTAACTGAGGGCTGTGTAATACTCCACTGAATAGGGTAGCACAGTTTGGGCCTACTGATTGCCTCCAGGTTTCGGCAATTACGAACAAAGGTTGGCTTGCAGGGTTTTGTGTGGACTCATGTTTTCAACTGGTCTGAGTAAGTACCAAAGAGCATGACTGCTGGATCACATGCTGAAAGTAAATTTAGCTTTATCAGAAACTGCTAAACTGTCTTACGAAGTAGTTGAAACCATTCCTGGCAGCAGTGAATCAAGAGAGTCTATTGCTCCACATCCTCATAAGCACTTGGTATTTTCAGTGTTTTGGACGTTAGTCATTATAGCAGTTTGTAATTGGCATCTCAAAATGCTTAACTTGCAATTTCTTTATGATTGTTTTGGCATCATTTCTATGATTATTTGTCCTCTATTTATCTAATCTGGTGCCTGTTCAAATCTTCTGTCCATTTTTAATTGGGTTACTTTCTTATCGAGTCTAAAAGTTCTTTACTTTGGACAGATCTTTTCAGATGTGTTCTGTGGACTTTTCTCTCAGTCCACGTCTCTTCATTCTTTTAGTGTCTTTCACAAGTAGAAGTTAACTTTATTAAAGCCATATATTAAACTCTTTCTTGTACAGCTTGTACTTTTGACACTGTATCTAAAAAAATCAACTCCAAACTCATCGAGCTCATCTCTACGGTCTCTTCTGTGAAGTTTATCATGTATTTAGTTTCTGGCCCATCTTGAGGTGCAGTCTGAGGAAGGTGTAGTAGGCCAAGTGTCTGGACTGCTCTCATGCACGTGACTGTTCAGATGTTCCCGCACAACTGTCTTCAAGACTATCCTTGGCTCTTGTGTCAGTGCATTGACTGTATTCATGTGAGTCTGTCAATGGGCTTTCAGTTCTGTTCCTTCATCTGCTTACTGATTCCCCCACCGGTACTACAGGATCTAGATCTCTGCAGCTCTGCGAGAAGCCTTAGGGTCAGGTAGTGTCAGCCCCCAGGCTTGTGGCTGGCAGCATGGTCCTGGCTCTTCTGACTCCTGTATTTTCCATATGAACTCTGGAATCAGGCTGGCAGTATCACCAAAGTAGGATTTTTACTGACAGAGTTAAATTCATAGACCGAGTTGGGGAGAACTGACATCTTAACAATATCGTCTTCCTATCCATAAACACGGGCTATCTTCTTTGCCCAGAGCACTGTAATTTTTCACTTACAGATTATGTCTTATAGATTTACACCTAAGTTTTTTGATTTTTGAGGGCTAATGTAAATGGTGTTGTATTTTAAATTTCCAATTCTTATTTTTCACTGCTATTTAGAGAAGCAACTGACTTTTGTATATTCACCTCATTTAACATAATCTTGCTATACTTGCTAAAGTTTTTTGTTGCCTTTGAGTCTTTTTGGATTTCCCAGTTACCCAATCATGTCGTCTGTGAGTAGTTTTATTTGTTCCTCCTCAATATGCACATTTTTTATATATGTTCTTATGTTCTGTCTTACTGTATTGGCTAGAATTTCTGCATGGTGTTGTAAGGGCACACTAATGGGGGACCTCATGGCTTTGTCCCTGCCTTGTTGACTCCTGCCTGATCACGAGGTATATCAGCAGGCACCCTCGTAGATGTGCTTACCAACTTGAAGAAGTTCTACTCTATTCATAGTCTGTGAAGTGCTTTTGTCATGAATGGGAATTGCCTTATATTGAATGCTTTTTTTTTTTTGCATCTACTTGTATGACCATATAACTTTCTTCTTTAGTAAGCTGATGTGATGAATTCCACAGGATGGTTTTCAAATTCCAGTTGGCTTGGAGTATAAATCTTGTTATACTTTATTAGATGCAACTGGATATTATTTCGTTAAGGGCTTGGGGGCCCATATTCAGAAGAGACATTTGTCTTTAATTTTCCTTTCCAGTAATATCTTCCTCTGGGGTAGGTATCAGGATAATGCTGGCCTCACAGAGTAAGTCCAAAGTTTACCTTCCGCATCTACTTTGTTGAAGAGATTATGGAGACATGGGTCCTTCTTCCCTCAATGTTTGATCAGGTGTGCTTTAAGCAGCGTGCATGTGCATTTTTGTTTTTCAAGTCTGTGGCTGTTTGTAAGACATCTGTAGTTTAATTCAGTTGTGGCATTTACTCACCAATGACAGGAGACTTAGGTATACAAAACGGACATGGGGTAACATTCCAGATGCTGCTCCTAATTCACAGTGATGCTGAGCGAGGGTCTGATTTAGTTCTCATTCTCAGGAAAGGCAGAACAAAACTCTTCAGCTGTTTTAGATCTTTTGAGGAGGTGAGGGGCATTTTCTTTTTTAATAGAACTCAGCTGTATATAAAAAAGAAAATGATCACTTCACTAGTGAACTTCTGGCAGTCAGGAGAGACGGCTCAGAACTTGAGGAAAAGCCAGTGCGACTGAAGCACCACTGCTGCGTGGCAGGAGTCCTCCTCCCGAGGAAGGAGCCATGTCCATGCCGCTGAAGGACAACGTAGCCTACACGGACAGTGACAGCACCAACGGCACTGACTTTGCTCTTCTGAATTTTCTAAATGATGCAGACAAGAACCATCAGTCCGTGAAACAGTGTCACTCATAAGCTGACAACAGTCAAATCGCAGCAACAACACAGCCAGCCCACTGGTGTGATTTTTGGGTGGACGAGGTAACTTGCTCAGCGGCAGGTAACACAGGATTTGGAAGGGTGCAGCGTTGCTGACTGTGTGACTGTGTTACGTACCTGAGCATAACAAGCTTCTTCTATGGCTAATCCTGTTACCAAGTCAACCTGAAAACAAAAACAATTCACGTCAGCAGAAGCAACTACGGAAACGAAGGGATATGCAATACAAATTCAGGCTGACCAGTCCTGTTCCAAAAGAACAGAGTCCTTCAGGCCAGCACACCTGATCAGGAGTAAGTGCAGCTGCGAGAGCAAAGCCAGCCTTCCTGGGTTGCCACCCGCCCCCTCCCTGGCACTGGGTAACTCCGGCAAGCTGCTTACCCTCTCTGCCTCAGACAGAACTGCCTGCATTGCTCACTGAAGGGGACGCTGTGGGGTAAAGGAGTTAATCTACAAGTCGTTTATACAGCGTGATGGACACACGTGAAGCCAGCAGAGTAAGGCTGTGTACAGTGTTGCTACTAATACTGTTACTACTACAAACAGACTGAAATAAACCAATCAAATATGATACTATAGCATAGCTATATGATATTATATGCAAACTTACGATACTATAACATAGCTAACAAATTCAATCTCATTTTACTGGCATAAAGTCAAGAAGATATAGAGGCTTGTATGTCTTCAAAGAGGAAGGAGCTTTCTTCAAAGTTCCCTAATTTAACCAAAATACAACAGCTGTCATTAGAGAGTCAAACCACGAGGGCCTGTGCCACCCAACCCAGCCCCACTCCCTCGGGGACTACAGTACACTGCATGGATTCACCCTGAGCGTGCTTCTCCCACAAAAGCCACAAGAAGCCAAGGGAGAAGACAGCATGACACAGCCTGGACTAGCAAGTTTCCTTGGAGTGTTTTATAATGTGATAGTGACACTGAACACACACATGACGCATGTATGTATGTGTATGCATGAGTATGTGCATCTGTGTGCATAGTGATGCATACATACACAGTGTGCATACATAGTTCAGTGATGGTGACACTGAACACACACGACACATGTATGTATGCGTATGCATGTGTATGTGCATCTGTGTGCACAGTGATGCATACATACAGTGTGCATACATAGTTCAGTGATAGTGACACTGAACACGTGACGCATGCATGTGTATGCATGTGTATGCGCATCTGTATACGCATGCACATGTGTGCATGTGCATGTATGTGAGTATATGTGTATTGTGATGCATGCTTGCATATGTATGCATGTGTGTCACACATGTATGACACGTGTGTAAGTAGGTATGCATGTGACATGTATGTATATGTTTTCTTGGAGAAAATGAATCCATCTCAATGGCAAAGATAACAAGCTTGTCATAAGCTGCAGAGCACTAATGAAATTCTGAAATCTGTGATTATGATGCTGAATCAGCAATAATCAATAAGCAGAATGAAATTAATGATATAGCTGAAAAGAACCTCAGGGGTTTTCAGTAATAGTTGTGGTCAAACACCTATATTTTAGAGCATTAAAATAAGGCAGAATTCTAAACATGGTATGCTTAAGATTAAATTTTCACTACATCCTCTTAACAAACTCAAGCATTAAGAAACTTACCTCCATCCCTTGATTAATCGCTAATTTTGCCACTCTCATTGCGACAGGTCCCTAAAATCCAAATTAAAGAAACACCCTTTAATCATGGGCTACATGAGTCATGCTGTCCATCTCAGTACAACTCAACCTCCCACAGCACAGCCAACAAGGGGTGCGAGGCACCACAGAGGAAACCCCGCTCTAGCTTTGCGAGGTCTCAAACAGCAACTGCAACAGCCGAGTCCACAGTGAGTTTTATTTGTATTTATTTATTTTTGGCACCAGGAATCGAGCTCTGGACCTCGTGCTCCCCAGGTTGGTGCCAGGTGGCCCCACAGTGAGTTTTAAGGCGCAGGGCTCTCCCGTGCAGCGCGCCCCAGAGCAGGGGTCCCTGTGGCGCATGAAAATGCCAATGTATGTGCTGCATTTTCTAGACCAAAACCTCAGCATTCAGGTTTCACTGCAGTGTCAGCGCCATGTGGTGTGTGAGCGGGCTGCGAGTCGCAGCCTGGCACTGGTCTCTGGAAGATACACCCTCACTGCTCGGGTCCCGGTTGCAGAGGCAGCGTCGTGCTTGTGCGGGTGAGAGCCTGCACTAATTGCATGGAGCCTCCCTCAGTGTCAGGCGGGAAGCGTAGGAAGTCTTCGGCTCAGCGCCACAGTGGTTCTGACCTGGGGGGCTGTGCCATGACTAAGTGGGGTTTATTAGGGACTGCTCTGAATCCCTGCTCCCTTGGCAGGGGTTACTGACCAGCATGTGCACCCCAGGAGGTGTCCAGGCCACAGAGCACAGGCTGCCTGGCGTGAGAGGGAGCACTCTGCCCTAGGGAGTGGGCATGCAGCGGCTGCCCCGGACAAGGCCTTCCTCCCGAGGGACTCAACGCTGCGGTGTTGCTCTGCACCTCTACATCTCTGTTCACAGGTCGTAGACAGGAAACCAGCGGCATATTTTAAATTGGTCTCCTGAATAAGAGTGTATGATAGGTTCCGAAAAGCAGGCACACCAGGAGACTCAACGAGTGAAATTTGGAGAAATTTGAAGTGCATGAAAATGCCGTTTTTTTCTCTATCTATAGCTTCTATTACCAAATTTAACCCATCTAAGGTCTTCAGTAACACTAACCTTACAGGAGCTTTTAAATTATGTGGAAGAGTTATTCAGTAAGTAAAGAAACAAACATAAAAATAAAGGGTTCTTCCACTTCAGACTTGCTTTGGGAACTGGTGCGTCGTTTTCCCAACTCACAGTTTCTGAAGTCACTCTGTGTCTCTCACACAGTTGAGTGACCTGGAGAAACACAGGAACGCTCCCCCCAGGATCGCAGCTCAGTGGCAGGCTGTGCGTGGGAGCACGGCGTCCTGCTCTCGGGGCGGACACATACAGAGTGTAAGTACACAGGGGACCAGGAAGAGGGCAGAGAGCAAAGAGCCTCCCACACCCCTGGGTCCTCAGAAGCAGGAGGGCCCTCGGCCTCTCTGAAACCCACCCCTTGACTGGACTGGGATACGCTGTCATAACGCTTTAAGCTGTGGATGTCAGTACGCCAGTATGGAGTAAGCTCACTTTCCCGGACACCGGTACCCTTACTCCCTCTTTAGTGGACATTTCCCTGATGCATCTGAGAAAGCAATGCTGCAACCGCTTGTTTCAAAGTAGTACAAATCGGTTTATCTGCTTTCTGTCCATCGATTCACCAGACACTCAGCCTCTAGAGTCCACGGCTGAAAGCCCCTCACACAGGGAGAAAGCTGCAGAAGGGCTGCCCTGGGAGGGCCACCGGCTCCTGGGCTCCTTGGCAGCCAGCTGCAGGGTCTGGACTCCTGGCCTCAGTGAGGCCTGCCCAACAGCTCAGGACAGGCATGCTACGGCTGGGCAGACCTTGATCTGACAGCAAGGGTGCTCCTGCTGAGGGTCAAGGACACCGTTTGAAAGCAGATACAAAACTCTGAATAACTGTGGGGCCCGTGTGCCTTTTGCAGGGAGAGATTTCATGGCATTTTCTGGAGGAGCTATGGCCCCCAAACATTACGAATCCTGTTCTGACTTCAGAGACGGTTGGCTGGGGAGCCATGAAACTTCACGCTCCATTAGGGTTAAAGGGGTTACCACTAGCTGCAAAAGGAGACTCCTCCTGTTGAGTTACAATCCTTCCTCTGCAGCAAAGGACTGTTCAGAAAGCACCTGCATGACAGCCATCAGGGCACTGTCCTTAGTGCTACCCGGGCCAGCCCCGCATGCGGACAGTGTGCTGTGTCTCATCCTTTGCGAGTGTGCTAAGCAGCAGCAATGAAAGTGGTGCTGAAGTCTCCGTCCACACACACAAGATGCACCCGGCCGCAGCCCTGCCTGCGTGGGACGCCTTGGAGAGCTGCGGCGGCAGGGCAAAGCCCAGGGAGACGTGACGGACCTGCATCTCCAGGCTGGAAGGGCGTGTGCCGATGGACCTGGACCCGGGGCTGGTTCGGGGGGACACACCCCCCCATCCGTTTCCCCACGGAACGGCTGAGCTTGAGAAAATTCCCCAGGCAACTGTCACATGTGCTAAACGTTGTCAGTCTGAAAAAGCATCAAAGTGGGACACGGCATGACCCTCAGCTTACCCTCGACTCTCACTTGGGTTTCTGAAGGACCCCAGTGTGAAGCCAGTGTAGCACTTCTAGTGTTACGGCCACCACGCACTGCTGCTTGGCAGGCGGGCTGCTCTGCCGCCACGCGCAGCGAGGGATGAAGGAGGTACCTGAGGCAGAAACTCTCTCGCCAGGTCCAGGGCCTTTCTGTAGGCAGCATCGCCCTCTGGGTTCTGCTCTAGGACGTGGCTGACCAGGCCCACAGCTTTGGCTTCTTGGCCATCGAGCACTCGTGCCGAGAAAATGAGCTCCTTGGCCAGGGACATTCCGATGGCACGTGGTAATCGCTGCGTTCCCCCTGCAAGGCAAGGCAGGCGACGGTCGGAAACCCTCCTGTGCTGCTGTAGAACAAACCAGGGCTGTGAGTCTGCACGCCACTCGGCGTCACTGGAAAACGACTTCAGAAAGAATCTAACATCTTATTTGACTTATACGATTAGTAATCTCAACAACAACAAAACAAATATTTTAGAATTTCCCATCACTATCAAACGCTTTCGTGCGTGTCAGGTGGACAGTGCAGCCCTAACAGCATCTCACGATGCCAGCATGCTGGGAACAGCGGTGGACAGACTCAGCAGCCCAGGAGAGACGCAGGCGCCATCCAGCCTGGCAGGCTTCTTGCAGCTTAGGGAAGACACAGTGGTACATATCGAAGGACTTCATTACAGCTTACTTTAATTCAGGAAAGATGACTGCAGACAATTACTTGTGGAAACAGGCTTTGCCCTATCCTGTTTCATTTCTCTGTCCATGACCCATCAGCCCTGCTCTCCCCTCCCTTCCCATCCCATCGGCCTGCTCTCCCCTCCCTTCCCATCCCATTGGCCCCGCCTAGGGCACTCTGTTCTGCAGGGAGAGCAGACCCATCTTCACCCACGTTTCTACAAGAAACAGGTTTCGAGAAGGCTGGCTGCCTGCCCTCCAGGTCTCAGAGAAGCACGTCCAAGGCAGAGGGGCCAGCGCTCAGGACGCTGCTTTAACTGTGTTAAGGGCCAGTGCTGTATGTAGGACACACAAGTTCCAGGAGAGCCAGGGAAAGCCCACCAGAACTGGAATAAGCCCACTTCAACAGAGAACGTTTCAAACATACACAAGGTGATGCCTCTGTCAATCTGCTGTTCCTAAGTGCTGAGACTGCCCAAGGAGTTGAGAGACAGTGGATCTGTTAGTGCTCAGTAGGAACAGCAGAAAATGTACACCAGGAAGGAAGCATTGCTAAATTAACACACGGTGTCGACAGTGACGCTGCTCAGCGCAGTAAAGAGGTCCAAGAACTCCCAGGACAGCTGCCTGACTCCAAGTCACTCACCGAGCTCCCGACAGCGCTGGCCAGACACAGACACAAACCACGTAGCCCTGATGGCTGCATGCACTCAAGGAGCTGGTGAAAGTTTTCATGAAACTGAAGAACTTCATGGACACAGTATTTATAAGGAGTGCAATATTTTAAGAAATGATTTGTGCTTGTGTTCTGTGAAAAGTTGACTGAAGATTGGTCAAAATTCACAAATAGCACCCACCCTGGTTAATGTCAC
>RJWT010033923.1:0-13781 GCA_004365215.1 Cuniculus paca
TTTATTAAATACCTAGCAAGCTTTAGGTATGTCACATAGAAATATGTCATTCAATCTTCACAACTGCCTTACAAGGTAGTTATTTTTTATCCTCCTTTCGCTGGGAGCTTAGGTAACCTGCTCAAACTGCGTCATCTCATGAGTAGTGAGAGATTTGGACTTGGGACATTCTGACTTCACTCGGCCCTGTCCTTTTGGTTCCGAACTCAAGACTGCTTTTAGAGAACGTGCAATTTAGATATGTCAGGGATTTGTACCACTGTGAATATGGTTGGGGGAGGGTGATAGCACAAGTTCTTTTATTTTAAATAAGCAGATACGTCTGTGTGTAGAGGCCAGGACTTCCAGGAAACTTGCATCCTGAAGCAAATATGTGAGAATTCATGCCTGGTGTGATATGAACTTCTCTAGTGTTTCCACAAAAATAGACCCCCAAAACAGCAGGGTGTGTATTGGAGCCGGTGCTCTAATTCCACTGAGGTTTTGTGCAGCTATGTAAATGATCTCTGAGCTTGGTCTTGAATCAACTCAGATTCAATGCAAATGCTATAAGCAGTTCAGAAATAGATAAGGAATACTGTACATGGTTTGTACTCCTGATTTGCAAGTTTTCTTCTTCACAACTGGGTTCACAGAACACCTTTATAATTCTGGTGAACTGACAGGAAATACTGTTTGCTTGATCTCCATAAAAATTGACTTCAGGAAAGGTTAATTCTGAGTTATAAAAGGACTAAATCTTTTCCTTAACAAGCTTATTTCCAGCCTAACAAATATAATGAGCTAATTAATAAACATGAGCTCAATTTGGGCGCTCTTGCTGTAAGTCAGAATTTGACTTAAAGAGTTACAAAAAAGAGGAGAGCTTTATTATGGAGTGCTAAGTGGAGTCACCTTCCTTTGTGCCTGGCTCTTTGTAATATTCCTCTTATTTAAAGGCCAGGAGCTCAGATCTGACACGTGGAACATTGAGAACTTGGCCACAATACCAAACATAAAAAGGGATTCTTAATTACTTTCCTACATCTATAAGTTCCACAAGAAAAGCAAGCCCCAGGATAATGACATAGATACCCTGAAAATGGTGTCTTTGTGCTTCTCTTTGATTGCTATAAAATGCACTGACATGTTTCACTGCAAATTACTTCTTAAACCATTAACCATAACCTAATAAAGAGACATTTTGACAGAGTAAAATGGGAAAGGTTATTTTTGTATAATGAAAAAAACATTTATGAGTTGATATAAAAATACAGTTCAAGTGACATATCATGTCTGCTTCAGCATATCACACCTATGAGGCGAACCCTTTGTGACATAAGCTAGGATGAATCACAAATTTAGCTTTAGAATAATTTTTTTGAAAGACCTTAATAGCACGAGGGCTCGAGATGTTTGTAATAATGGAAACTTCCACTAATTCAGAGCGGCCCAGGACAGTAGGGCTTGTAAAGTGGAGTTCAGATAGGCACAGTAGGGCTTCTCAGAAAATTTCTTCATGGGTGGACTTTGTTTTGGGATGGTTGAGCCTTCAGGCTCCAAAGTTAGGACTTTGACAACAGAAGGCATCGTAGGGTGTATGAAGTCCCACTGTGGGGTATATGAGGTCCCAGACAATATGCTTTTCAAGTTTCCTGTCTATATAAACAATCAGATACATAATTACTAAATTCAAGGGTCTGTATGAGATAAAGTGATTTGCCAATGAATATTTAGAATACTAGGTAGAGAGGAAATAAGGACTTATATATCAGTTTTTGTCTAACTGATGCTGGTGAAGATCCTGTGTCCAGGCATCATCTTTTTTTGTTGAAATCCAGAAACCATCCCTTTGTATTCTTTTTGTGAAATGTTTTCTCTGTGGAAAAGGTAGTGGTGCTGTTACTGTACTCACTACCATATTGTCTGTGTGGAAACCACAGTAAATGGACAGGATGGGGAAGGGTCACAAGGGCAGGGTGACAAGAGTGGCTTTACATGGGCAAGGCACAGACTTGTGCCACCTGGAATAGTGTAGCATAATGCTTGAAGGGCCTACTGGCACTGAGGAGATGGGTGCAACCACACACACACACACACACACACACACACACACACACACAAACTGCCTGGCATGTGGTGTAGGCCTGGTCACTGGTTGCTGGCAGTGGAGGTCACATAGGGTTGGGCTGAAGGTGGCATCTTGGTCAGAACACAGATGGGTGAAAGCACAGGAACACAGATTCATCTCATAGGACTGCCATGACTCCACATATGTGTCCAACGTAAAGGAGATACACTCATAATAGCACTCTAGTACCCTCCATAGGCAAATAGTCTGCTGGCCAGATTGCTGTCTTAGGACTATATCCTCTGCAAGATACCTAAAAGGCAGAGCTCTCTGAGACATCTGAGGGATTCCCTATGCAGAGGCTGGAAAGAAATGAACTGGGAGTGCTTTAAAGAGAGAAGTTCAAATAGAGGCTCCTGTAGTCCTGGTTCAAATGTAGAGGATGGCTTTACTGCTCCTGCTGTCTCCTAGGCAGCAGAGACAGGCACTTTTCCTGACTGGTAACCATGTAGGATTCAGTCCAGTCCTGGCTGCTTCTCTAGGGCAGCACTTCCAAAAGCACAGCAAAGCCTGTGACAAGTATAATAATACTGAAAACCACAGTTCAAATGAAAAGGAAACTGCAAGGAAACTGAGTCTTGGGTCTGTTGAAGAAGCCTGGGAAGGACTGGGATGGGTATGCGCAACCTCTCAGCCTGGATGCTTGCCCAGCCAAGTACCAGGATGTGTTGGTTTGTGTGCTGTTTGCCACCTGTTTTTGACACCATGCTATGGCTTTCTATATCTGCTTTAGGCTTTGTGCTACTGTGCAATGAATTAGAAGTTGTTTTTGCTTTCCCTTATTTATATAGTCTTATTCTCAAGAAAATGACCAGTTATCTTCTGCAAGTCTCAGTTTATACTGCTCAACCAGTTCCAGCAATCTCATTCTGCAGAGGGCCAGTAATAGATTCAGCTTTGTGGTGTGTATAGTTTCTGTTTCAATTGCCTAATTCTGCCATCATTTGGTGGAAGAAGTCACAGACGACACAGACACAAGTGAGCTGTGTATTTACACTAACAGCCTTGGGCCATCATTTGCCGACCCCCACCTTAGAATCTAGGGTCTCTAAAAAAAATTTAGATTCTAGAAATCAAATTCTATTCCATCTCATTTTTAAAATATGCTGGTCCTCACTTATGGATCTGACTCCGTGTCTCACTAACGGTTGCACCCTTTTGGAACTGACCTCATTGTACAGCCCAGAAGTGGCACACGGCAGTCAACACTTTCTGTTTCTGTGTACCCCTGGACCCCTGTCCATTCCCTTCTTTGGGGAGGTAATGATCTACTGAACTGCCAAGAGAAAACAGACAATTCTTAGGTTTTGACATACACTATAATTTGATGTAGATTTTAAAGACAAGAGTGAATCAAAGCACAGTGCAAAATGAAATTGCAAGGTCTCCTGCTAATAATTAAGATTTTCAATATGGCAACAGCAGTGCATTAAACCAAGGACAGGGCCCTTCTAAGCTCAGGGCTGTCTATGACTGCACAGATTGTACACTCATAAGCCAGCCCTGCTTGGAGATAGTATGATGAGTTAGTTAAAAGCTCTTTGCTAAACCAGGAGGATGGGACTAAAAGAGAAAATATGAGATGACAGGGGAGAAGGGAAAGGCTTTGTGCAAGAGCCAGGTATGGATCAGAGTTGGCTCAAATCACTGAATTCCTCTTAGGCTTCCCTCCCGTCAGTGCTCTGACATCTGTCTTCTCTGTGTGGAACACCGTGCTTGCCCACTTGATTGAGCCATGTGAGTTGCTTTTCCTGTTAGTATCAGATTAAGATGCCTCCTGCAGTAGTCAGGGTTTCCCTGTTTGCCCTCAGTGAGGGAGAAGCCTATGTGTGCTAGATGCATGGCTTGGTCTTCATCTCACTCATGCTTGTTGCCAACAGCTTCACCATTCCAGGGTCCTGGTGTGTGCTGAGAGGGAGGAGGGGCCCAGTCACCCAGAGAAGTGGTACCTGTGTGTGAAAGTGAGGCATGTAGTGGTAGGCTATGGTGGCCATAAAAGGGTGCTATAGCCTAGGCGGGTTAAATAGCAGAAATTTACTGTCTGTCAGTTCTGGAAACCAGAAGTCTGAGATTAAATTACTGGTAGGATTGATCCTTTTTGAGGATTATGAGGGACAATCTGTTCCAGGGCTTGTTCCTGGCTGTTGGTATTTTACTAGCTTCCAGTATTTTGAGTGTTCCTTGGCTTCTGATACATCACCAAACCCTCTGTTTTTGTCTTCTCAGAGTGTGCTTTCTTTGCACATTTGCCCAAGTCCCCCTTTTTTATAAAGACACTAGTCATTTGGGGATAGGAACCTACCCTGCTCCAGGATGACCTCATCATAGTGAATTATATTTGCGATGAACTCATTTCCAAAATAAGGTCACATTTTAAGGTCCTGGGGATTAGAACTTTAACATCTAAATTTTGATAGAACATAATTCAACCTGCACAGAGCTGAGAGAAACTAGCTTGTCATTGCTCTCTTGAGCTGCAGCAAAGATGAAACATATCTTCACTACATCTAGGAAAATAACCCCGAGAAGAGTGGTGGTAAAAGACCATTGGTTGTGTCCCCTTTAGCATTGCCCACTGTCTACTACAGAGTCTGGGAAATCCAGATATCTCCCAATTCCCTGGCCTATCTTACAGTGATGGGTGGTCGTGCAACCCACCTCTAGATAATGAGATGTAAAGAGAAGTCAGCTGGTGATCTCTGGGAAAGGTTTTCCTCCCACGTAAAAAGAGAGACCAGTGAGGAGAGATTTTTTTTTCTGCTCTTGGAATGTTGCTGAATAAAATGATGATGCTTGATACTGTTCTGTTTTTTCTGCTACCATGAGAGAAAAGCCTCACACTCAGCATAGTGAACTCTGAGTCTCTGGAGCAAATAAAGGAAAGCCTGCCTCATCATGGTGGGGGTACACGGTATGAGAAATACTGGAATGTCTAGATATTTTTTGCTAGGTATTGTCACTCACAGCTAACAGCATACCAACTGATGTAGATGTTCTGTAAAAAGTGGTTAGATGGATCAGGGAAATTTAAATATTGTAATTTCTTCTATGGCAATATGGTACATAAAAAAAATCAGACTTTGGGAAGTTTTGTTAACTTCAGTGTTTCCCAAATGTTTTTAACTGAGAAGATCTCTCTTTCTCTCCACCCCTTCTCCCCGATGTTTATTGATGTAACCACTGTTTTAATATCTTTTTCACATAGCACTTTGTGTTAGAACACATTTTAGGACTTGCTAAAGGTATGGTATCAGATATGCTCAATTTTTTTGTTTCAGCTAAGAATTTCTGACTTTGTACCAACACCCACGTATCTTTATAAACCATCACCTGTAGCACATTCATCTTCTCTAAGAATTGGTATAGGAGAATGAAACTCCCAACCTACTATATGTCTGGTATGAGTTTGTGTTCTCTAAAATCAAGGAATGAATTTTAGGAACAATGGAGGTTAAGAGCAGAATATATTTAATGAGAGAAAGAAAGCTTCTTTCAGGGACAGAAGGGGTCCCGAGTGGGTTGCCAAAGACTATCTTTTCCAGGGACTTTTATAGAGTAAAACCACAAGGTGAGATGGGTCCAAAATGGGGAAAACCTGGGAACTTGCAAGGTGGGCATGAGGTGGGACAGAACTATGGTTAACCAATAAGATTAACTGCTCAGGTAAAACTGATTAAATCGGGGACAAATGGGGAAGCAAGTCACAGAGCAACTGGGCATGCTTAAGGAGCAGTGACTCTTCCCATAGAGGGTTGGGATAGTGACTTCTGGCTTTCTCAGGGTGAGAGAGACCTATTTAGAATATCAGTCCTTCGGATGTGGGTGCATTTGTTTGAATTTTGTCTCAAGGCCTGGCCCACAGCAGGAGGTGTCTGTCTCCCCCACAGTTGCAAGGTATCTGGGCTTCCACACTGGCTCCTTCAAGGACCTAGCTCTGTCTGACTGC
Source organism: Cuniculus paca (assembly GCA_004365215.1). NCBI lineage: Eukaryota > Metazoa > Chordata > Mammalia > Rodentia > Cuniculidae > Cuniculus > Cuniculus paca. The sequence continues at coordinate 6,057 of RJWT010033923.1, forward strand.
CTATAGTATTTCTACCTAACTCAGTTGCCTGTAACAGAATGGGCCCCTCATTCCTTCCCATTTCATTGTGCCAGTAAGAGCAGGGCTGTACACCTTGGCATCTAATTTTGGGAAGATGGCCAGACCCTCCCCAGGATCCCTCATACTTCCAAGGGGCTTCCCTATGTGAAGCAGCCACCTCTCACCAACAAGTCTGCCACCTCTCTGAGTCTCAGCGACAAGCAGAAAAATGCTGGACCTAGAGGCTGTGTTTAACCTGTCAACTCTGGAAGAGCCATCGTCTTCCTGGAGCTAGCAGAGACTAAATTCCCAGAGAATGTATGTGCAACCTTTCGGAGAGACAGAATGTAGCAGATGGCCTATTAGCTAGAAAGGAGTTTCATTAGCATCAGCTCAAACAAATGCAAAGAAGCAGCTCTGGTTAAAACCACTGGCAGGTTTTGGGAAGGGGGGTGTTGTGTATGAAAAAAACAATTTCCTGTCTTATGCTTTGTTATCCCCGGGTTGATAAGGTGGAAAGAAGAAGCCAGTTTGCACTGCTTTATATTTATATCCCATTCCACATGTATAAAGTTATTTTCATCTGCTCCCAGTGGAGAGTTCTTCCTGATCTCCCCTTTACAGAGATAGTGATTTGCCTTTTTTCACTGCTTAAGCTACCAACAGAGAATTTGCATCTCGTGATTTGCGTAGTTCATTGTGGGGATGTTTTCACAGAGCCAGAGAGCAAAACATTTGAATAACTGCAAAATGAAGTTCTCACACCTAGGACAATGAGATCACACTGAACAATGAATAATCACTCTAGATTTGGAATTAGACCAACCAGGGCGTTGAGGCTGACTCTTTTATGACTTGACTTGTCTTTTATAAGCCTATATTTCCTCATCCTTACCACGGGAATAACACTATCTGTCCTGATTATTCCACAGGTTCTTCAGCAGGATTCTGTGGAGAAGCCTGAGCTCTTCTGAGCTCTTTGCCTTGTTTGTTCTTTTATCTTAAGCACCAATCTTGTTTGTTTTTGGTAAGAGAACTCCAACTCAGGACCTTGAACTTGGCAGGGAAGTGCTGTGCCATTTGTTCCTTGACATGTAAAAAATTTCAGTGAACACATGTTGAATGAAAGAAGGAATAAACAAGTAAGGTTACTCTTTCTCGCTGTACTTTAAAAATCATGCCTAGCATATATAGAAAATTTTAATTATAAATTTAGCTGTTTGGCTTGTAAAAGTTGCTTGTTTAATATTTTTACTTGATAACCACTTAACTCTTGAATGAAACGATACAGTGTTTCTTTTAATAGAAATTATCTAAAGTCTGGGTCATTACTATAGATGCTAAAAGACCATAGATCTACCCTCTGCCATAATTTAGCCAGATGTTTGTTATAAGATAGAATACATCAGCTCATGCCTTCTTCCTGTCATAGCGCACTTTGTGTTTCATCCTTACTGTCAAGTAGGTGAAAACTACTATGTGTTTAGAAGCTGCCTTGAGGTTTGGAAATAGCAGAGATAATACAAAAACTTTGCATACAACTTACTATTTTTGGGTGACTGTAGGAAGAAAAGAGTGGCAATGTTTTTGACATGAACATGGTAGTTCTTGCTCTTTGTATATTATGAAATATTTGTTGAACACCTACTATGCCAGGTGTGAGGGAGAGAATGGTGACCAGTGCAGATGCTCCTGCTTTCATAAAACATACAGTCTAGCTGGGGATGAGTATTAAACAAGTATTTTCATAGGAAAATCCATAAATATTTTATGATAAATGTTAAGAAGAAAGTTTAAACAACAAAATGAGAAATTGTAATGGAGGGAAAGATTTAGTTTAAGAGACAGAGAAGATTTCTGTGAATAGAACAAGCTAGGAGCTAAGTTGGCACTGAAAGGGTGAGTAGAGGTAGCCAGGTGAAGAAGAGGGACAACAGTGCTGCGTGGGAGAAACTGCATGACACTGGAGTGACTTAGTAGTTTGCAGCACAAAGAGGAGGCCACAGGTGGCTGTGCTAGGTCTGGAGAGGTAAGTGGGACAGTGATATAGAGCTTTCTAGACAAAGAGAAAATTTGAGGTTTTATCTTAAGAACAGAGAGAAGCTATGATTTACATTTTTAAAAGATGGTTGGCTGAAGGTGGAAAATGAATTGGGGTCAAGTAGGAGTGACCAAGTAAGAAGTTATTGCTATAAATTACACAGAGATGATAGTGTTCTGAAGGAAAAAGGTGGGGGTGAAGAAAAATTGAGGAATCTAAAATATATTTTGGATTTAGTATTTCCAACATGGTTGAGAAATTGGGTATTGGGGAATTGGAGGATGCAGATGAATCATGAAGGACTCCAGATCTTGGACTCAAGCAACTGGCTGGATAGACCAGCTGTTTACTGAAATGAGGACCATGAAAGAGAAGCGAAGTTTGATAGGAAGATTTAGAAATATTAACACAAGATATCCTTTCGTAATATTTAGAAATGGGTTTAAATGTTTTTCTGATTCACTTTTCGTATTTTCTAAGCAGCTGCAGAATATATTTATTGAGAAGAAAAGTGAAATTTACATTTGTAATTCTCATGTTTTGATTTTTAAAGAGAAACTTGTCATCAATCATGTTATGTTTCTTGGTAACTATGATGCAGATCTTGAGACAGAAAAGAATACATTAGCTACCACACATTCATTCTGTCTAGCTATGTCAAGGGATGTGTGGGAAGTCAGTTGTACTTGATAATGCAAGAAAGTCTAGTTGGCATTATATGGCGGAGATTTTGGGTAGATTGCAGGATATAAAGAGCAATGAAAGTGGAAGTCTATTTATCCCGCCAGAGTGTATGGAAGATAATCAAACTTCATTTATATTGGAATATTTTTTACACAGTAGGAGGAAAGATTAAAGGCAGAGTAAGTATTCCAACCTGCCAGCATTTTTTTCAGATAGCTGTTGAGGTTGTTCCAAAATCTTTCCATACTTGGCAGCCTTAGGCAAATGCCAGTGGCCCCATTTATGTGAAGAATATGGTACTTTTATGTTATCTTGGAAAGGAGTTATGAGGTACTTTTAAATTCCACTGAAGTGTTTATTTTGACATGGAATGGTTTATTGTAATTCTTAAGCCTATAATTTGGTAGGGAAAGATATATATTCTTATGCTTCACAGAAAATTTGAAAAGATTTGACTTGAACAAAAATCATTTGACGTGATTTATAGTTGAAAGTGAAGAGATGGATTCAAAAGATCTTAAAAAGAATTATTTAACTTAATTTATTTGCTCTAGTTGATAATCTATATCAAATAACATTGCAATGCATTTCCAGTCATACTAGCAAAATTAGATATCAATTACCAGCAATTTCAGTATCAACAGATTTTGGGTCATTTAGAAGTATATTCCAGGTTACCTGTTTCTGGATTGTACATCAAAACACATACAGTAAAAAAATCAAGGTTACACTATATATTCTACCTATTATTTATGAAATACGAAAGCTAAACCTTGTTAAACTATTTCATTAACTTAATATTCAGTAGGAAGTTGTTGAGAATTTCATGAAATTTAAAGTATCTTAAATTATTTAACTTATGAAAACCCATCTGTGTTACTGTTTATGCAAGAAAGCTTTTCCCATCTCCTTGGCAGAAGTAATCAAGTTTCATTTTCCATGCCAAAGCTTAATAATTTACAAAATGTGATACAATACTGTACTCGATAAATTCCTTATGAAAACTATGAAATCTTCCTTGATCAATTAATTACCTTTGAAACTATCCTCCATGGAATTTAGAAATTACACTTTTGTAAAAGATTGCTTAAGCAATGGTAAAGTTAAGGCCATAGGGGAAGAGTCTAGTTACGGGACATAGGCCAGGGTAAACAACTACTTTGCAATTAACCAGTCCTGCAATGGGAGCAGGAACAGGGGATTGTATTTGAAATTAATGGACAACGTCGATCTTTTATTTTTGTTACCTGGATGTATTCATTTCATAGGACTGCTGTAAAAAAAGTGCCACAAACTGGGCTTCCAACAAAAGAAACTCATTCTCTTATAATTCTGGTTTCCTCTTTTCTTTTCATTGGGTATAGAGCCTTCCTAGTTAACCCTAGATGATTTCATCTCCCCAGGGTCCTTCACTTAATTACCTTTGGAAAGATTTTTTTCTGAACAAGGTCATCTTCATAGGTTTGGGGAGTTGAGATGTGGAGATATCTTTTGAGGGGCACAATTTAATGCACTACAACTGATTAGGAGTATTGTTTTTATGTTAATGTTCTGGTTTTAATCATTGTGCTGTGGTTATCTAAGGTGCTAATACGGTATTAGGGAATCTGCATACATTATTTTCACAATTTTTCAAAAAGTCTAAAATTATTTCAAAATGTAAAGCTTAAAAAAATGACAGAAAAAAGACTCCTTCAATAAAACTCCTTAAACTTACTAAATCTGGATTTCCAAGGGGGGAGGGATTGGCAAATAACTTATTGCTAATGAATGTTCGAGATAAACCTTATACATAATCAGAAATTGTATCTCTACTTTTAGTAAAAAGAAATGCACCACACAGTAAGTGTTTTTTCTCATCCAGCAGCGGTTAAATAATAATTATAGGTCACATTTCAGTTCATGGCTTTTACAGATGAAAATCTGAGTGACGTCCCTGTTAGAGTTTGCATGGTGACCCTGGATTCCAAGAAGCTGCGACTAACACTTCCATGATGCAAGTGTTTTACTAACTCCTTCAAAAGCTTTTTATTATTTTAGCACTGTTGGAGTCCTAACTGGTGATTCACATGTTAATTGTTTTAAATTTTCAGATAACAAAGTTAAACTTTGTGTTTGGAAAAAAACCAAAAGAAGTTCTTATAATTTTCTTCCCCATACTCAAATTGGAATCTTTAGCTCTGCACTATAATACAGACTACAAGTAGCTGAATATCTGACACATACATGGTGTGATAAAAAATGGACTGAATGTTTACATTTTGAAAATTTATTACAGTAAAAATCACATTGCTGTTAATCACCCTCTAAGTACCCTCCCCCTTAAACACCCTTAGCCTATCATTCTTGCCATTTTCTGTAGCAGTTTTGAAAAGTCCTCATTCCTGAATGTATTTAATTGCACTGCCATGACTGCATCAATGTCCTGAATTGATTCAAAATGTTTACCTTTCATGGTAATTTTGACTTTGAGGAAACTCCAGAAGTTGCACAGTACCAAATTCAGCGAATAAAATGGATGCAGACACACACTAATATTCACATGAGCCTGTTTTTCTGTTGCATGACATTTAGCAGAAGCATTCACTGAATTTTTTTATCATGTCTTGTACTGACACTCATGAAAGAGGACTTTCAGAACTGCTTCATAAAGTAGCAAGAACAATGGAATAAGTGTGTTCAAACAAGGGGGGAAGAGGGGATTTTTATAAGGAAATTAATGGCACCATCTCTTATTGTATTTATTTTTTATTTTAAAATTCATTGTATATTTTGATCACCCTGTGTACTTAAATTGAGTCTTTCCCTAAATGTCTCAAGCTCAGAGTTGGTCACATCAAAGTCTTTTTTCACAATACAAATTTTAAGATGCTACTGACATGGATTTATGAGGATGAGTGTTTAAAAATTTTATTCTTTAATGCCCATTTACAGAGTGATGATGTCTACTAATTGATGATTGAAACTGAGTTATGTTAACATTTTACATTTGGCTGTAAATGTTGACGTGTGTAAAAATTATTACTTTCACATTTTGAATCTCTTCAATCAAATATTTCTTTTCTATTTATTCCTTCTCATAGCATCCCTCTCCTTCACCTGTCATAGTACCCTGCACGTAGTAGGTGCTAAGTCAATAAACCTTTAGTGAAAAGAAAGTGTTTGATAATAGAGTTTTCCAAGCTATTACCTAGCACAGAAAAGCATACTTTTAGGGAATGATCAAACAATTTGCCTTTAGATAGCCTTTCAACTAAGATTTGCTAAGTATTTGGACATTACAGGTATTTTTCAGTGATAAATTGGACATGGTTCTTGAGGTGATGGCTGGGTTAGGGCGATAGACATATGTACAAGGCTGTTACCAGCGGAGTCCAGGTAGGTTTAGCCTGTTCATCGGTACACTCTCCTCATCCCTTGGTGGTGTTCAAGACCTCTCCTTCTCCCATCTTAGGTGTTCAAGGCCCTCATTCCTTCGACCTTATGGGTTCTTGAAGTGTGGGGCATTTGAAGGAATGAGAACAAAGTGTGCCTGGTGGTGTGGGAGGAACCATACGTTTTGGGCAGTTGAGGGTGACTACACTCACAGAGACAGGTGAAGGGAAGGACAAAGGAAGAGGAGCCTCCTCCATGGTGCTGATGAGGTACCAGATGGCCGTCATCCAGGGTGCATGAGCTGTTCTCCTTGAAGGGGAAGCTGAGCTGTCTTTGAGGAAGGACTCAGCTCCAACGTGACTTCCCTCAGTGCTCAGGCTTCAGGGGGCGTAACTCTTTCAACCTCCTCCTCCCCACTTGCTCTTCTTTCCTTGGCTCTTGCTAAAGTCCCACACTTTGCTCTGTGTTTTGCCACATACATTTATTTTCTTCTTTCATAATAGAACTCATAGGCAAGACATCACCTATTCTTCAAAGTTTCTGAAAGTCAGGAAAAAAATGTTTAAACTCTCCCAGATACTGTAGGGGTATACAGCTGCAGCAAAAAGGGTGATGAAAACAGATAATTTGCATATTAAAGCAAGTTAACACATAGAAACTCTCTGTCTCTACCTCTCTATCTCTGTCTCTGTCTCTGTCTCTCTCTCTCTCCTGTTTCTCTTCAAGAAGCTGTGTGAGCTTCAGTGGAGGCATATAGAAAAGTCTATGAGAGCCAAGACAATGGAGCAAGAGGTGAGCCCAACCTCCCCAAGGGGAAAGGGTTTTGGTGCTGGGACTCAGCTTTCAAAGACATATGAACTATGTCTTGGTTACTTTTCTCTCCTTGTGGAGACAAAATACCTGATGCCCAAAGTGAAGGAAGGAGATGTTTATTTCTTACAGTTTTGGGGGTTTCAGTTCATACTTACCTGGTTCCAAGGCAGGGTGGCATGGTTGAGGGGCAGCTGTTCATGGTAGCTGCAAGTGGCAAGAGCAAACAGTGCAAAAGAGGAAAAGCACGCCTCCTTCCCAACCTTTCATTGTATGCCGGCTCCAACCCCAGGCAGGTGCAGCACTCACATCGCTAATCACAGCGCTAGACAATGAACCAATCACAATGTTAGATTCAGCCACCTCCAAGACTGCATGAGGCTTTGGAGGCCACCTAGACACAAACCATAGCAAACTACCTGAGAAACAATGGCAGATAGAAAAGAGAGATCCTGGAGGGTAAGAGCTTTGGGCAGGCTCTGGAGGGTTGTGGGGGTTGAGGATAGCTAATGAGGTGGGGCAGCTGGCAAGGTGCTAGATCGCCATCTGTTGCAGAAGATTCGTTAAAGTCTTGGGGCTTGATCCACCAGGCAATGAGAAACTATTACTTGAAACACAGAAATGCCTCTTCCTGTTATCCTTCTAAACCAATCTAGATGCTAACAGCCAGCCTCACAATAAAAATGGGGTCATCCTGCAAAAGTGGCTTCACCCAGAGAGGTCAGTGAGTGGCTCTCCCTTTGAGAGCAAACGACAAGCTCAGCAGGCAAGGCGCTGCCTCCCCTCATTCCTCCCAGCCTGTTTAGTTAATCAAT
>RJWT010033924.1:0-13788 GCA_004365215.1 Cuniculus paca
TCTATGAGAGATTTCTCTTTATTAAGAGAGGATAATGTGAACAACACAGACTATGTGCTCAACTAATCTTCAAAGCATCTGAGGCAGAAAAGTAATGGTAAGCATTTTTTGTTCACCGCACAATAAATATTTATAAAAAATTTTTTAAAAACTTCCATTGTAACCTGAACCCTTATATTTTATAGAAATTGTCCAATAAAAAGCAGGAAAAATAAACAAACTTGAAAGCTTTTGCAGTAAACATGTTTGACTGTTTAAGTCTTAAAGTATAAAGTGATAAAAGAAAGTGGAAAGATGGCTGCCAGGTAATGAATTCCTCTCCCTTGAAAAAAACAATGCTTCCTTATTTTCCAACTAGAACTTCCAGAACTTAATTTTTTCTGTAGTAATAAGTCTAAGTATGTGAAGAATTAAATCATAGATCCTCTAAGATAAATATATTAGAACTACCCACTGAGCTTCAAAAATATCCATAACTCAGATTTACACCAAAATAATTTGAGTCTTAGGATGTATTTTCAGATTTTCCTAAATGGTTCTAAGATTCAGTTTGGTTAATTTTTCATTCTTTTGGTGTTTAGTGAAACAATCTCAGGACAAAGTTTAAATGTTTTTAGGTGAAGGAAAAAGAAATTTACTATTGAGTCTAACATTATATTGGAAAGTTTAAATGTATTGTTACCTTTCTTTGAACAAAACTTGAGAATAAACACTTTTATTCATTCTTTAAAAGATAATAAGTGGGAACAGTTGGGAAAATGTGGAGAATAGCTTGTGTTCTGTGGAACTGATGAAATAGTAATATTTCCTTTTTATTTTGGTTTGTTTGTTTTGGTACCAGGAATCAAACTTGTGACCTCATGTTTGCCAGGCAGGCACTGTGCCACTAAGCTAAATCCCTAGTCTCATTTATATTGTTTTTCAAACTGGTTGTTCTTAAGCAAATATTCAAAGATTGGATGACATACAAAGATAAAAGTATTGAAACATATCATCAGACTATGATCCATAGGCCAACTTCAGGTAGTACCTGTTTTGTCAATAAAACTGTATTGGAATTGTTATGCCCATTTTTTTTTAACTTTTCCAATAACTATACTCATGCAACAATGGCAGCATTAAGTAGCTGAGAGAGAGATTATATGCTTCCAAAGGGGAGAAAAAAAACAACTAGTATATCAATTTTAAGAAGAAAAAAAATTACTGGCACATTCTTGTGGTCTGAATGTTTGTATTCCCCTAAATTCACATGTTGAGATTCTAACCTCCAATACTATGGCACTGGGAGGTACAGGCTGTGGATGGTGATTAGGTCATGAAGAGATTCTTCATGAATGGAATTAGTGAACATGGATAACACACCCAGGGAGATCTCTTCCACCATGTGAGAACACAATAAGAAAGCACCAGAAAGAGAGCCCTCACCAGACACCGAATCTGTAAACACCTTCATTTTTGACTTTCTAGATTCCAGAGCTGTGAGAAATAAATTTCCAATGTACTTAAGGCTATAATAGTTAGCACAGCCCAATGTAACATAAGACACTCTTCTTCAACTACATGAGCATGTTTTGAGCCTTGAAATTCACAAAACTGAAAAATTATATCCAAATCTTTTCCAAAAGTGAAATATCATTTAAGAGATTATAATTTAATATCAAAAGTGTTCTGATATTATAACAAGTACACATGCTGTTTATGCTTTCTTTCTTAATCTTAAAGTGAAATATTTGGTAAAAAGTGCTAAAGAACAATGCCAGAAAAGCAGAAAAATCAACACTGAAAAGTGATATGGCATATCTTTCTTGAGGATTGGTAATATGGAAGTAGTTTCAGATTGCTGAAAATAGTGTTTTATTTAAATAAGACCATATGGCTGGGCTACTGCCTTGTTATGTCATGAGGCAATGCCTAATCTATCAAAGCTATTTTCATCTAGGTTAATGATTGCACAGAGCACATCTCTTCAGGAAGAAGACAAGAGGAAAGGAAATAAACCTACCATCTGTCATTCCTTCCCTTCGATGAGGCAATGCTGGTTGTTGGTCCATTCGCCCTCCCTTGTGTTTTTTGGTGGGCCTAGGCCTCTGACTTTGATTCAGGGCTGCACTGGTACTACTGTCAGTAGAAAATGGGCTGGTGGGTCGAGGTCTTTGAGAGGAGGTAAAGACTTTTCCTAAAAAGAAAAAAAGAGGGAATGGAGTACAGAGATTGTCATTAGAATGACAATACCTGATTCATCATGTATTTCTGCTCTTACTAAAACTAATCTGTGAACCTACCTAGGGATTCCTTTTGAAGATACCAAACATCAATGCATCTCTAAATGGTCCTGCTGTGTATAATTTGTCTAAATTCTAATAAAATGAAAATACCCCATGCACCAAATAGTATTTCAAACAAGTGAACATAAGCAAATTCACTAACCAAAAGCTTGTTATTATTTGATTATATTTAACCTTGACAGTCTTGGTGATATAAATATTCATGCAGCATGTACTTTTTTCTAAAGAGGCTATTTCTAAAATGAATTGTGTACTGTTTCATTTGTTTACTCAAATTTCATCCCTGGACACTTAAAACTCCCTCTGGAAATAGAAAAAATGTCTTGAAATAATTACATTTGAAATGTTACAGAAAATATCAACTCAGATACTTGTATTCAACTGACCTTACCAAGAAGTGTGTATACATGATATATTCTACCTTCGTTGTTAGCAGAAACTGAATAATATCAGGAGACAGCAGGTTAAAATGACCTTGTATATCCAAAGTGCAATAGATGTTCTCTGAAGAATATTATTTGTATCTGAGCAGATTCTAATTCCTTTTTGAACAGTGAAATATGCTATTTTGTTTGTGATTTAGTACATATAAAGAGAAATTTATTCTAGGGAAAGGTCAGCTAGTAAATTTTCAACAGCTTGTTATTTTAATACTGCATTTATTATAGTAAGAAAAGCCTGGTTTATGTGTATGTATTTTTTCTCTTGTGCATGTTTTTATTCCACACAAAATTACTGTACATAGCTACATTTTCCTAAGTCAGTCTGACATGATATTGCTTAATACTTTATTAGCTATTAGCATACATGCAAGAAATGCATATTTGCTTTTAAATTTATTAGTTTCCTTGCACTTTCTCACTGCTCTGTTTACAGTTAATGCTACAAAAAGCACTTGGGTAACAAAGTTTTTGACTTACGCTTTATAAAGTAAGAAAATTCAAATAACAGTTGACTTACAACATATTTTAGTTTAGATGCTGTATGAAAATAAACCTCTGCAATGCTTAAGAAATCTTTTTCATTTTGTTTGAAAACTACTTAATCCTAGCTCTAAAGAAATATTGATGGTATTTTAAAAGCAACTTCCAATATTCACTTTTACGACTTCAAAGTTTAGCAAAGGGTCAAAATCGTTTTTATTTATTATTTGCATACTACTAAGATTTTAAAAAATGCACTTACATTAGTTTCATCTCAGTTTAATTCATATATTACTTTCCTATGCGTACACTTAAAATGTATGCATACAAATATAAGGACATATATCATGCCAATTTTTTTCCCCCAGCAAAACAAATGACTATAATTAATGATCTATTATTAGAGCTAACCCTGCATTTCTTTTTTTGAGGAGCAAAAGCACATAATTGACCTTTTATATTATTATTTATTCTTAGAAATCAAAATTAAATGACTCTAAGGAGCAATACACACATAGTCATCATTTTATTCAACTTGCAAATGCAGTAGGTTTATCTTTAATTAGCATCCTTTATATCATATAATAAATTATTGTATTAAAATCTTAGCTAAACAATTAATATGACCATCAGTTATTTGAACTGTTAGTCCAACAGCCTTAGACCCATTCACCTCATGCTGAGGAAACATTCCCAGAAAATACATTTGCAGAAAGAGATGGGGCAAAGGAAAGTAATGGAGGTAAAAGCTGAATAATTTTAATCATTAGGTTCATTATTGATTTGTAAGCATTCTGCAAATTGTGAGTTACTGAAATTTAATGGCAATCTTAGGCACTGCTTTGTTGCAATATAAAAAGGAAGCATATTTTAATTAATCAGCAGGCCCATGAAGAGAAAGAAATTAGAAGGTGGTGAGTAGACTATTTTTGGCTCTATAAAACTAACATCAGAAGAGAGTTCTGGTAAGAGAGCATCCAAACCGTATTCATGCATATTAAAGAAAGCCCTGAAGTCAGGCTCTCTGAGAAGAAAGTTCAGGAGAAAAAAGGCCAGTGTCCAAAGGACAAGATGCTCTCATGCAAATAGTGTTGACTTGGATTCTACCAACCTGTTCTTGTAAGGCTGGTTCCATCCAGCCTAAAACCAGCTTTATCTGCTGCTGCCACCAGTGCTTGTGCAAAACTGCCGCTGGCAAAGATGGAGCCATCTGAGGAGCTACCTACACTAGATCTATGACTAGAAAAGTTATGATCCTCATCAGATGCAGAGCCCCATCCATTTACCATTGAACCTAAAAACAAATGTAGTTGTCTAGTGAGTTGTATACATTGGATATCTTATCTTCTTGAACATACTATACTAATGAGCAAGTAAGCTGCCTCAAAACCTTGGTTCATCTTTGAAATTTCATCCTGTTTTTTTAGCCAAATATCCATGTTTTAAATATTCTCAGTGTAACAAAAAAAAAAAAAAAAGAAAAGAAAAGAAAAAGAAAAAAGAATATTCTCAGGGTAGAAAAATGATGTTAATTTAAAATCTGTATCTACTTGCAGCAATGAATAAAACATATTCTAAATGGTTCAATTATTACATTAAAGTTTTACATGATCAGTTTTCCAAAAAGAACTGCTATACATATTAAATTTTTACAATTCAAGAAAGAACATTTTTTCAAAACAAATTAGTGTTTTTAAACCAATCAGGGCTTTAGTTGAAAAAATAATGCAAATATATTTTAAAGTTACTTCAGACTTCTGTGATATAATCTGCATAAATACTTGTGTCTCAGATATTGCACATATACTTCTCTATTATCAAAGATAGAGAATTATTTCAAGATTTTAATGAAGTGATTTCAAGATTTCTCAAGTGATTAAAAAATTAATCTCTTGAGAAATAGCAAAAGTCATCAACAAAATTGTATAAACATTCTTAAAACAAATGAAAAGCATAAGAAAAACGTATTTTAAAAAAAGTTTTAATTACAATACTCACTATGCTTTTTACTTTAATTATTTGAAAAACTCCAGTTGTTTCTCTTTTTAATACTAATACCTATCTTTAAAACATAACCTCTTGAAAGAGTATTACCAGAATTAATATGGATTTTTTTTTTGCAAAAGGCAACATGGCAATAGGGGAAAATAATTTTCCCTTTATGTGTAAGGAACTGTTAATTTTGAAGATACTGACAAATAACTTTAGTCTTAACTTTCCAGAAAGTCATTAAACATTTTATATATTTTCTTAGAAAAAAGCATAAATGGGAACTTGTTAATACAGTTAATATTACAATAGTTATTTAAGTTGATATACCACATATTGATGACACAATAAAATACCACTCTAATTTTTGTTAGGATAGGGATAAAACAGTATTTAGAGAAAGTTTATTTAGGATTTCTAAAGAAAGCAAACACATATGTACATGAAAATCAAATGTTACAGACTATTTTTCCTTTTCTTCTATATTTAAGAAACAGCACACTGTAGTTAGGAGTATGGCCATGATGCAGAGTTTGCATTCGCTGTCAAGGCGCCAGAATACAATAACATGGATTCATGCACTCTCAAGAGAGAGAAGATGGAAACTGAAGGGGTTAGAACGATCTGAGAAGTTAAAGAGGTGTTAAGTGTAGCAGAGAAAGATAGAGTTTTGATTTTACTTGCCAAAAGCACACAGATACACTTTTTACTTTCAAAACAAATTCCCTTGATACAGGCCATGGCAAGGAATCTGAGATAACACCACCAAGTGAGTCTCCTTGGAGAGATTCATTTCTAGGTTAATAATCACAAGTCAAGGACCAACAGCCCAAAATGAAAGAAGAAATGATGCAATAGGCCTTGCAATACAATGCTACAGTAGATAAGAAAAAATCAAAGTGATTCAGTCAGGGGTCAAAAAAGAATATGATACTCTAGATCTGAGAATAGTTTTAAAGCATTTAGAAGCTCAGTCCAATTCTTTCCATGTACTGTTCTCTGTTTTTCTAAATGCTCTCTCTCTCCAAATAAGCAACTCTTTAAAATTCTTTATCTCTAAACTTCTGATTTCCTTTTAATTCTGTCTTTCTGATTGTTAGCTGAATTATCTTTTGGAAGCACTTGTAATACTCTTTTGCTAATTCATTTAAATTCTTACCTGGTCCTCCAACTGATCCTTATGTCCCTTGAGACCCTTCAATATTAAGACCAGTCAACCTTTGTTGCTCTGTTCTGTCTTACAGCCAGGGCAGTCTTTGCCTCAAGTAATTACCTTCCATTGGGCATCCTTCTGTGTTATTGCAAACGCTGTTAACCACTGTCAAACTGCAAAGTCTAAATGAAATACCTTCTACCTCATTGACTTGGGTTTACTTCATCTGTGACTTCATGTTAGAGAAAATCAGTCTCACCTTTTTTTTTTTTTGTCCAAACACTGCACACAGCAGTGTATCACTTCTCTTCCTATACCACAATTTGTTACATACGTATGTTTTCTATTCTTGGAAGGAGAATTCTGGACATTAAGAACTATTATTCATTTCCATATTTCTTATACAAGGGACATTATAGAGTAGAAATTCAATAAATCCTGAACATTATGAATTCAGTGCAGTTAATATTTCCATTATTCACTATAAATTTATGTGTGATTCTATTTCATATATAATTTCTTAGCAATGACCTTATTTTCCTTAGAAAAAGAATGTCCTCATAAGCAGGTCTAGAAAATTTGTTGAACAAGGAGTACAATGTTAGTAATCCTGGTTGATTACTCAGACAAGAGGAAAAGCTATGTGATCATCATGCCAAATGAAAAAATAATACATAGAACACATATAACTTTTATTATATAATTATATACAATATAAAATAAAATGTACATATACTCTTTATGCTTTGATACATGTCAATATTTGTATTTACTGATATTTTATTCAAAATTAAGATAACATATTTAAATCAAGTGACTTGTTCATGTGAGTGTGTAACTTTTCTATCCACACAGACTATCCTTCATACACTTAGCTCAGATTTATTTTGTTCTTTTAGATTCTTTCTCTATGATTATCAGTCAAGAAATACTCCAGTCTGTTTTGTTTTCTCTCTGTCTGTCAATGATATGAATTAATCCTGAGGATGTAACATACAGACAATTGTAGTCTCTGAACCTGCAAATTTAGAAAAAAATCCCCCATCACAGCAGTATCACCAAAGAAATACCATAGGTGAAGCTTCCTAGTAGAGAATTAGCTTATCTTTCCCCTCAAAAATTCGATTTATTTTCCTGCCAATGAGTCTTTCACAGGAAAATTTCCATACACACATTCACCATACTCTAAACAAATCAACTATTTTCCTGCCTTTGCCTTTGACTCAATCTTTAATGTTTCTAGCCATGTTTTCAAAAGTCTCACTCATGTAGTTTTTCCTGATACTTATTTTCTCTTTCCTGGGAAGAGACAGTTGCACGGGAGACAGGACTTTTAGTGAGTGTAGGTAAATAAACAAAATCTTGATTTTTCATACTTCCTTAAAATCAGAGACTAGACAGATGACTTCAGGAAAGAAGAGACATACAGCATAGATATAATTGACCACTTTAGGTCACGAGAAACCTAACCACACCCCAAGATGAAAGAGAGACAAGGCAAAGAACATAGCAAGTAGTAAGTCTTTTTTTCTCTTTATCCTCATTTCTCTCTTTCATGTTCAATAAATTCCCCTCTGAAATGGGAATATAATCTACAGAATGGGTGCATCTGTGGGGAATATTTTTAAAATTATTGGGTCACATTCCATGAATAAAAATGTATACAAAATATATTAAAGTTATGCATGTATAATTTAAAAATTTATTTAACATTTATTGATTTCATATCTTAGTGCTTACCATTTTTCCCTCTTCCTTTTACATTTAAGCACTAAGAATTGCCTGAAAGGTTAGGTAAATGGTTTAAAAAAAAAAACACTAGGGAATAGTGATTGGAAGATGAAAAATAATTCATAAATTAAAAGCTCAGTCATTTTTTTTGTGGGGCGGGGTGTCCAGGAATCGAACTCAGGACCTTACACTTGCCAGGGAGGCACTGTGCCACTGAGCAATATCCTCAAACCTGAAGCTCAGTCATTTTTTGAACTATTGTTTCTTCATAAAGGGAGATAGAAATATGAAATTCAAAGTGAATACCAGGTAAAAGCATTCAGCTAGAAATTTGAGACAAATTGTGAGAATTTATAACCGTTTGACACATTATAGTACCAAACATAATCAATACATGCTTAAACATTTAATGAAAAATGAATTTATGTCACATAGACAAATTTATTTGTGTTCACATTTTCAATCTTTCCAAAATTTTCAGGTTTAAAATTGCTGAAAGGCCAAAAAGAGTCTCAAATTTATTCAAGCTGCTAAAGAACAGCACACAAGACATAAAGTTGTTGCTCACATGTTGCTGAGCATAAAATACCATGATAAAGTGGCATCTTGCTGTGTCTCTATTACATCTTCAGCACTAAAATTAATTTATGATCAGTCATCAATTCATTTGCATGTCATTTTATGCTAAATCCTTCCTTGCTGATAAATGCTTATCCTTAGATCCATTAAGCTAGGGTAAAGTCTGTGCTTTATAATATGACCCTGCTAATTGTTGCATTACCATTTTTATGAGATACGAAAACTAATAGTCCCCAAGTTTTTGAGCCATTATTTAATCCAGGAGTTCTTCCTATTGAGTGTTATTTGCCTAACTATCTGCTATATAAAATCCTCAACTACAGTCTTTGGCCAAATCAGTTCAGATACTGCCTTCCATAGAAAAGCACCTCTAGTCTCCAGAAGTTCCCTTTTCATTAGAATATTTCAAATATACAACATTCCATCTACATTCCTCAAGAAATAAGGAATGTGTAATATATAGGATAAGCCAAATAAGCAATAAGAATCTCTTCTTTGGTACATATGACACCTATTAACTGGTTTTGCTTCAAAATCATACATATAAAATTCACCTTTTCATCCATTAAAGTTTGAAGATTATAAAAGATTATAAAAATGAACTTTCCTCTAAAAGGGCTGGTAGTGTTCAATTTTGTTAGGTCACTCTAAATGAACATGGAAACAAATATGAGAAAAAATAAAGTCATATCTAAACATAAATTTTATGATCTTGATTAAGTACATAGTGGCAAAGGACTCTTTCTGGAGATAAAATTATATTGAATTCTTTAAAAAATCTTCATATTTATAGCAACACAATTCATGATAGCTAAATCTTGGGAGACATTATTCCTATATATTCATCAACAGATGAATTGATTAAAAAATGTGTTAGTTACACAGAATGGAGGACAACTCTGCCATAAAGAAAGATAATCTCGAGTAATTTGTAGAAAAAGAATATTTCTTGAGACCATAATGTTAAGTGAAATAAATCAGACAAATAAGCTTAAATATCACATTGTTTCTCTTATATAAGAAAGCCAAAGTATAAATAAAGATCAAAATAAAAGATAATAGAAAGGAGAGAGAGAGAAAGAGAGACAGAGAGATCTTTCTCTAAGAGGAAGGAGATCAAAAGTTGAAGGGAGGAGAGATGAAAGAAAAGAGATGAAAAAAGGAATGGTCATCTGTTATGTACATGCACCGATTTCCCACAAGGAGTGGAAACGGTATGTATGACAAACATGTACTAATAAAGAAAAAGACTAGACTCAAAAAATACATATCTATTCACCTACACACACACACACACATGCACACATACACACACACACATGAAGGTGCACATGTAAGTACAAACCAGAACATTATTTTCTTCTCAGATATGCTAATTCCAGAGATTAGAAGAAAATTGGGCATTTACAGAGCAGGAATCATGGTAATTTATGTTTAGAATAAGACTGACGGATTTTGAACATTTTTCTGACACTTATCAGGTAGGTGACCCTGAAATAAGATTGAAATCCCTCTATGATTCAATTTCTTTTTACAAAAAAATGAAACCAGTAATAATAACAGGGTTTTGAACAACAAACTGTCAGTATATATTAAAACTTTAAAATGGGGGTGCAACTTTTTTCTGTAAAGTGCCAGATACTAATTATTTTAGGCTTTGTCATCTGTGTCATACATTCTTCTTCACTGTTGTTGTTGCCGTATATTTTATGTTCCTTTAAAGTCCTTTGAAAATGCTCATGGTGCCACTTAAAACAGGCCACTGATTAGGAAGTGTCTAGTATTTTCTAGGGACCGTATACTTGTTACCTACTGTAACTATTGTTATAATTATTTAATCTAAGTCCCTAATCGAGTGATTAGAATAAAGATAAATGTTTGTTATTAGAATAAGTATATAAGATAAACATAAATGCAAATATATATTTTCATTACTGAGTTCATGGAAAATGGAACTACAGTCTTTTTTTTTTAATGTCCTTTTTTGCTAATGAATGATCATTTCAAATTTTAAGAAGTCCCTCACAATTTACTTAGTTGTTTTTTGTTTGTTTGGTTGGTTTAGTTTGTTTCGTTTGTTTGTTTTTTGAGATGGGATCATGGAGTTTAGGTTGCCCTTGACTTCCTATGTAGCCCAGGCTGGCCTCACACCCACAATAATCCTCCTGCCTCAGCTTCCTGATTGCTGGACTTTTGGGCACGCACCACCATGTCCAGCTACTGAGTTGTTAGGAAAACATTTGGAGTTAATATGCATATTTCTTTACAAAGGCGGATTCTGTAGCTTGTTAGGTGCTGATTCTTCTTCGTGTGTCAGCTGTCGGGTACAATATATCCAGGCAAACTCTTGTATAATTCTACAGATAGTCTTCTTGGCTCAGTGTGCTGTTGCCATTGTACGACAATTCTGACAGTCTTCAGAGTTTCACGAAATGGAACTTATCTGTTTACTAAAGATGGTCATTAGTTTCATAAGAATGAAAATACTGGGGAAGTGTAATTGAAAATAATGACTAAGTTACAGCACTAGCATGTTTAGAATCTATAGTAACTGATGGCAAGACCAGAATCCTCTCTGAAGGCAATCACCATCTTGTAAATTCAGAGTCAAGTGAAACATAGTACTGCATGTTTTATTGTGTATTTATTTTAGCATCACTAAACTAGCCTTAAGTGACCAAAGAAAACATAAACATTTTAGGACAATATTCCTTAGCATGTTGGTTTCTATAACATATTTTAATCTATGCACACCCACCTGGAGGTTATCCCCATGTACACACACATGAACTCACATCCCAGTGCACTCACACACCTTATCGCTCTCTCACACATGCACCTTTACACACTCACATCATACCTACACTCACTAGAAAGTATACTTTCTACATATACTTACAACCTCATCCACACTCTCTATTTGTGAACACACACTCTCTACACAAATGTACATAAGAATGCACTCGCACACCCTATACCAGTGATGCAAACCTTTTAGAATTTTCAATGATACAAACTGCCCACTGTGGTACAGTGTCATTGGTTCACCACCACTCGATTATACCAACACTCTGCTATATACCCTTAATCACACTCCCAAACACCCTATGTACACTCACATTTATGTACACTTTTACACATATTTATACTCACACAGTTACACACCTTACATATGCACACATGCTCTAATAAACTCATATCTGCTATACACACATGCACTTCTACACACTCATACTTACTGCATGCACTCAGACACAAATACAAAATACAGAAAGCAAATTGAATCTTTCACCAAACTTTCTTCGCAATGTTACTAGTGCATGGAAATATAAAGATGGAAGCAGTTTTATTTGGTTGTTTTAGTAGCAAGGACAACTTCTATTAAAGAGATGTTTTATTCATAGGATAAACTCATTCTGGAATACATACCTAAACACCCTCAGGTTTTTCTATATGGCAGTAATTAAGCAGTGAATTTAAATAGGACAACAGCTTTTGATTTTTTAGCAACAAATCTTCATTTGGAAAGAACATTATATTAGCTAACAAGAAATGCAGATTGCTGGAGCCATAGTAACGTTAGCCTAACGTGCTCCCAACAGGTGAGTAGGTAAAAGTGCAAAATGGCATTCTCCTAATTTATAGATATGTTTAACAACTTGTGTTTATAATATTTAATACGAGAAGTATATAGGCTCTAGCTGACTTTTTTCACTATTCTTGCAATTTTTACATTTCTCAAAGATTTCAGTATCATTAGTTGAAATATGGAAAAATATGCAGAATTTTACCCTAAAGCAGATTACTCTAGAAATCCAAGCAAAGAGGCTTAAAAGCACTATGAAGTCTGGTCTCTCTACGCAAAGATTTTAACGCTTGCTCTGACACCTTCCACTGGATATGTGTTTTGAATCACAGCAGTATATCTGCAGCTTTTAAATCTTAATTAATTAGCCTGGTAAGCAGAACAGCCGCCAGAAAACTAAAAAGTGGGCTCCTACATCACGCATTGTGTAATTTATGAAAGGCTGCAGAAGAAAATCACAGGTACTAACACTCCTTCAGTACGATCATAATCCAGTTTCCATGAGTGTTTGGAGAAGCAACACGTAGTAAAAATTTGTGGGGGTTGGGAAACTCTTGGAGTAAAAAGGAATTGAGATTGGGATAAAATGCCTTCTGAGCAGAAAGATGCCATCAAAGTAAATACAGATGGCGTGGTTTTCTGAGATTTAATGAAATGCAAAGCATAGACTTCCGACGGTAGTAGTAGCTATGCCTTCATACTCATGTAAGGGGCATTCTTGTGTGTCAAAGATGGCTAACTGGCTGTATAGAAATACTGAACTGTTACTTTCTTCCGTATTCATTGTGTAAACATTTGGATTTAAAATTTAATTTAAATCCTTGGAATAGGTCATGTATCAGTCCAATGATCATAACGGGGCAGTACCAATTGAAGTCTTACTTGGTGAACAAGGCAAGAGAAAACCAAAGAAGTAAATGTTCAAAACGATTATACTTCATGGAAGAGGAGCAATTACCGGATTCACCAATATAAAATTTGTAAATGTATGGTTTATCTCACTGTACATTTTCCATTCTGGAAATACTTTGTATAACCTAAGAGAGACTTATTCTGAAGACTTGCTTATTTTCATCAGTGAATGATTTCACAGAGTGAAATATCAAGAAGTACTTTTAAGATTGCATTCACTGTGTATGTTGCTCCTGATATACAGAATATATCATTTCTAAAAGTCAAGGGTTTTTTTTTTCGTGTGTGTGTAATAGATTTGGTTCCCTAGCAGAGTGAACTTTTCATGAAAGCACTGGATATAATTGAGTTTTCTTTCATGTCTTTAAAGCTTTTTAAAATTCATGAATTTTCTTATCATTTTTACGGCAAAGCAAAAGTATTTCCAAATCCTTTTTGAATTTTGTGTTTAACATTAACATATTTAAAATGTTACAGAAATAGATGGAGGAGAATAAATCTTACATAAGAAAGTATTTGATTTTTGATGTATTTTAATGTTGCAAATAGGTCAGTTATTCCTATTAAATCAGTTTCATTACCTGTCACAGAGCTGTCCAGATTGTCCATACTGGATCCCGGTGTCTGGTC
>RJWT010033925.1:0-13799 GCA_004365215.1 Cuniculus paca
ATGCCAATGCCACCTGAATAGCTCACCTCAAGGAATTACAGTAAACTTGAATTCAACAATGTCTCCTATGGGATGAATCCTCTTTCTTTTCTCACCCTTCCCCAAGTCTTCTGTCGGTCTGTCATTTGCTTTATCTCCTCTATTTACTCTTTGAAGTTGTCGCTGTTACTCAGTGAGCACTGCTAGAAACCTGGAAGGCATGATGGACACCTTTGTTCTTTTTAATATTCAACCATCACCTACTGTACTTTTCTACATCTTCCCTTGTTCAGACTCTACTCTAATGGTTCCTTGCCCATGCTTACAACCCACCCCAAACTGTGAGGTCATTCTAAAGGGTGGCACTGTCCTCTGTGGTTCCCATTCTATACTCATGAGAAGGCCCAAACTTACTTTTCTGGGTCTTGGCTACTCATTCAATCTTAATTTCTTTTCCACAATTTTATTGTGAGAATGTTCAAGTATAAAGAGAAATGGAAAGGATTTTACAGTGAGCACCCATACAGACACTATTTAGGTTATATAACTAACCTTTTACTATACCTGCTTGATCACAAAATGTGCCACTTAATCCTGATTGTCAATTTGACCAGATTAAAAGACTCCTGGAGAGGCGACTGGATTAGGAGAGTAATTCCATTGATGAATTCATAGCTGAACGGGCTATGAGGAGGTGGAACCTACTTGGAGAAAGTGGGTCATGGGGCATGACCTTGGCAACTCTATCTAGCCCCAAAGCCCACCCCCTTTGGTGTTTGTCCTGCTTCCTGCAACCATGAGTTGAGCATCTTTCCTCTGCCACACCCTTCTGCCCCGCTGTTTCTGCTTTGGAATCAGTTGTAGGTTGGGACCTCTGAAACCATGAGTGAAGATGAATCTTTCCTCACTTAAATTGCATGTGTCAAGTATATTGTTCTAGCAATAAAAAGCTGACCAATACACATAACAGTCCATCTATTCATTTCTCTATACATCTATCAATTTATTTTAATTTTTAATGTGTTTATAGCCAGTTTCAAACATCAGTACATTTCTCCTCAAGCATTTCGGCACTCATATCATTTTATTTTTTATTTTTTTATTTTAAAGAGAATAGAACAAAACAAAACAAAACAAAGCAAAACAAAACAGAATAGAGTCAAACATAATATAGCATTTCAGAACAGAACACTGCAAGCAATACAGGTTTTCAAAACATAACAACAGGAGATTATCAATGGTTACCCTAGTGTCTCTTGCTTTCTTCAAAATGGTTGTTCATACATTTACAGACAATAAACTCAAACAAAACGAAGTAATATAAAACCAGATAAAACAAAAGAGCATTACAGGCCTTCAAGTCAGACAACAAGAAACCAACAATGGCTACCGTAATGTCCTGTTTTTCAAAAGAGCTGTTCCTATCTTCTCACATATTGCAATCAAATAGTAGGAAAGGGACTTAAACCAATCAAATCAAAGAATAAAAGCACCATTGGACTTCAGAACCTTTTCTCCATATTTATCAGGAATTTTGTATCTTATTGAGTCTTTCAGTTTCTTACACTAGGGAGACGATATGGTGTTTACACATGTGAGTTTGGTTTATTTCACTTATGAGTATGGTCTCAAGTCACATCCATTTACCTATAAAAGCCTCAATGCAGCACTTATATCATCAACAGGAGTTCAATATTTGTTTACAGGGTTGTTTTCATCTTTTAGGTAAAACTTACATGAAATGAAATGTGCACAAATCTTTTTAAAACATTGAGTGATCCTAGGACAAATATATATACTTGTATAAGTCAGACTTTCCTATCTAGATACAGAATATTACCAATACTCAAAAGTTTCCTCATTCTCCTTCGCAGTCAATTGTTGCTCTCTCAGCCACCTACTATTCAGACATTTCCACAACCAAGTACTTTTGGCCTGTTCTAGAAGAAATTCTGTGATTCTTTCACTTAGCATTGTTTTTGAAATTCATCTACACTGTTGTATGTAATCACTTATGTTTCCTTTTAATACTGAGTAGTATTTCATTATGTGAAGACAGCAATATTTATTTTTACACTATCCTCTACTAGCTATTAGGAGTAAATTTCCTGTGAACAACAAGTATTTTTTTTTCAGTGCTGAGGATCAAGTTGAGAAGGTTGCAGAATGCAAGGCAAGTGTCCAAGACTTATTGGAGAAATTTTTGTGGATTCATGTTTTAATTTTCTCGCAGTAAGAATTTTTGTGGATTCGTGTTTTAATTTTCTGACAGTAAGTACCTACATGTAGAATTTCTCAGTCATAATGTAGGTCATAGCTACTCTGGATTGTATTACTTTTTTACCATACAAATAACATTTAGGAATTCTAATCATGTCTCATTCTTGCCAATTTTTGGTATTGTCGGTCTTTTTAATGTTAGCCTCCCCCATGGTTGTGTAATGGTTTTTCACTGTGGCTTTAACTTGCATTTCTCTGATGACTAATGATGTTAGTCATCACTTCTTATAGTCATTGGTCATTATATATGTTCTTTTGTAGAGTGTCTGTTCAAATCTTTTGCCCCCTTTTTCATTGAGCTATTTAACTTTGGGTTACTGAGTCTTCTGCTCGGTAGATTTTTGACAAATAGCTTCAGTCTGCAGTTTACTTATTCATCTCACCAGGAACATCATTTGATAGAAGAAGATTTTCCTTTGATGCAGCCTATGTTTTATTTATTTATTTATTTATTTATTTATTTATTTATTTATTTATTTATTTTTGGATAGGTAGTTTTGTTTTGTTTAACCTAAAAACAACAACAGCAATGAACCTTACCTTAACTTCCAATTATAAATATATTTTCCTGTTTGGTTTAGCTTTTTTGTTTAGGTATATTGTCTATCCTAAAATAATTTATGTGTAAGATGAAAGATAGGGATACAGGTTTACTTTTTTCCATATGGGTATTCAATTTATTGATATTTATTGCCTTTTATTTATTGCATTTAGAAATAATTCATTTTCCTACTGAACTGATCTTGCATTTTTGACAAAAATCAAATGTCTAAGGGCTGGGGATCTAGCTCAGTGGCCTAAGTGCCTGCCTGGCAAGCACGAGGTCACGAGTTTGATCCCTGGTGCTGCAAAAAAAAAAAAAAATAAAAAAAAATCAAATGTCTGCATAAACCTAGGTCTTTTAGTCTGTGCTCTATTCTGTTCCATTGATCTATTAATCTTTACACTACCACCATACTGTCGTGATTACTACAACCTCATAGAATATTAAAATCAGGTATTATAAGCCCTCAAACTTTGTTTTTCTCTTTTAAGATTTCCTTAATGTTTGAAGTCTTTCACATTTCTGTATAAATTTTAGGATTGGCTCAAAAAGCCTCTCACTCAGCCTTAATTTTCAATGCATTACATTCCATCTCTACAAATTCTGCAAAATGAGAAGAGTGAAGAAATAACTTTCTTTGTTAAACTCTTAACCATATAAAGAATTAGCCAAGGACAGACCTTTTAAATAGCACATTTAAATTGTGCTTTTAATTTTACATAAAATAATCCTCTTTTATTTATTTATTTATTTTTGTTGTTTTTGGTTTTTTGATCTTCCTATGTAGTTCAGGCTAGACCTGAACTCACTATGGAGCCAAGGCTGGCCTTGAACTTGTGGCAATTCTCCTGCCTCAGCCTCCTGAGTGCTGGAATTATAGGCATGCACCACCATGCCTGGCTAAAATAATCCTCTTTCTACCTGACAAAAGCATATGGTTCCATATTAATTCATAATGAATACTTTTCCACAAAGACAGGTAAAATAATGCAGCTAAATATTTCTTTATAATATATTTTATTCTTGGAAAAAGTGAGAGAATTTCATTATCAGACAATAGTTTCCTTTGAGTAGTTGGATTTAACAAAGAATAAGGATGTCAAATGTACATGATTTTCTTCTTCATTCCCTTAGTCCTCTTCTTCATCACCTTGACTTTTTGTCATTATTAATGCCATAACTGACATTTATTGAGCAGTTACTCTAGGCCCCTGACCCTAGCCTGTGAACCTGACTTATATCTCATTTAAAATCCTCATGTCAACCCCATGTTGTCAAGTCTTGTTTTTATCTTAACTTTGCAGATAAGAAATTAAGTTTAAGACTGTTCCAAGTTTCTACAGTAAGGAAGTGGTAGTGCTGGGACTCAACCTCAAGGTTTCTTATTCAAAAGGCTGGCATTTCAATCATCTTCTATAAAAAAATGCTACGCTGAACCTAATGCAATAGGTTTATCCATTTTAGGCTCCTTCAAGGATCATTTAAAACTTTTATCATTATTGTTAGTGTTTCTGTAGCAAAGTATCAGGAATACCCTGAAATCATCTTCATACACTCTTCAAAATTCTGCAATTATGCAGTTCTAAAGACATCTGGAAAGAAAGATGGTTCAGTTGGTTTTGCATTACATGTGGTTTTATAGCTAAAGTAATTTAACCTTCCCCTTTTCTCTTCACAGTGGTAAACTATTTTCATAGTGTCTAAGGCTTTCTTTATACATCATGCATGTCTCATTCAAGTCCTAAGCTATCTTTATGTATAAGTCAAACTAAAGATTGTCATGCCCCACTGCTTTCTATCATCCAAACATGTTGCTGAAATTCCAATTATGATGACTCTTTCTGACTAGCCATATAAATTCAACCCTACAGTTTCGACTTTTAAATTTTACTATTAGCATAGAAAGAGTTATTAATATATTTTGCATTAAGCTATATATAACACTTTGTACTGAACTCTTTTGTTTTGCTAGGAATTGAGCATATACCTCATCATCCATGCTCTCAGGAATCTAGAATTTATTTTAAATGCACACACACACACACACACACACACACGCTCTCTCTAATACAGCTGCATAGGTAACTTTAGCATTTTGTGCTTTTTTACTGACTCTCAAATGGGGAATTGAAACCTTACCAGGTGTCTGTATTGATATACAATAACTGCTTCCAAGATCAGAATGATAATCCCTTTACTTGATATAAACAGAAGAGTTAAAGGATTCATACCCTAGGAGCCTTCAGAAAATGACTTTTTCTTAAGGTAAATGGTAGAGGAAAAAAGAAGCAATGATGCAGAGAAAAACATACTTTGTGTCCTAACCACGGGCTACAGACAAACACTCTATCACCAGCTCAGATAGTAAGAAGTAGATTTTAGCCCAACATTTTCCTTTTTTATTAGTGTATGTTTGTGATACATAATAAATATATTCATCATAGGATGTTGGCACATATACATATCACATCTTGATCATTTTTACTTTCTTTCTCTCCCTTCCCTCCTGTCACCTCCACCCCCAGATCACATGAACACATTAGTTAATATAAATACTGTTTTGAAGATGTGCAATTAAATATATGTATTTTCTTTCTGATAGCCATTCATTTTGTTAAAGAGACATCATCTCTGTGAGCTTTATGGCTTTGGATGAAAGCGTAATGAAAAAAGTTGGTACATTCTCAGTTTAATGTTATAAAGATCACATAATAATAGTGACAGGTGGAGCCACGTGGGGGTGGAGGCAAATTGGTCGTCTGTCCCAGACGTCAAAGACATGCTGCAGACATCAGGGAAATGTCTCATGGTTGGGAAAGGTAAGGGAACTCAGCAGGTTAGTCTTTGATACCTAGGGCTTTCATTTTTAATTAAAGAACATAACTCTTGTGAAAAGTCATCATATCATCCTATTTTATATAGGGCTTGAATGATTTCTCTATGAAGGAGATAATAATTGGGAAAACGTGTAATATGGTGCCTAGAAGGTGTTTCAGGTCTAATAAAAATCATAAAAATTGACATTTATTCATCATCATCTCAAGAACTATTCACAAAATCTCTGTGAAGAAGTCACAAGTATAACCCCACTACGAAGATGAGAGAACTGATTTATAGAGAAGTTTGCTAACCTATCCACAGCCACAAATCTAGGAAGTGGTGATGCTGGAGAAGTAGCCAGATTATCTGATTTCAAAAACTATGTATCAATTCACAGAGTCGTGTTTTGGAAGCTTTCTCCTTCTTTGGTTGTAGATCAGATCCCTAGCTTATGTTTATTAAAAGAGATTCCTGGTATACTGTGTGATAGAATCATTTATTTCTCTATATGTATGACCTCACTGGAATACCAAAAACCTATGTGAGGCTTATCTTTAGCACTTTTTTCTTCTAGTACCCTTTCTTCCAGACAGGGTACCACTAACTTGACCCCACTATAGAAAGATGCCCTGCTGCTGTTTTGTTGTCAACGTGTTGTCATACTTCACAATTGCACCAACTTGAGACTTTTCTCAATGTTTTTGGATGCCTCTTACAATAGCCCAAAGCATCTGTCCTCCTCTGAGCTGGAACATGAAACAGCTGCTCACTGTCACTCATGCAATACATTTTTTAGATACTTAGAAACCAGTTGCTGACATTTTCTGCCTTTCCTAAGACATAATTTTAGCTACAGATCCTCTTTCTCTTTCCACTTCCTCCTTACTATCTCCTTTTCCCTCCTCATACTCCTTTTGCTTTACATGTAAATTACTTCTCCCAGAGACCTACTTCCAAAATTGCTAATCATTTTAGTTCCCATCCTCCAGATTTCTTTGGCATCTGAATATTCACTAGGTATCATGAAGATGTTGCCATCCAGTGTTGAAATTATAGCACTTGGGAAAATTTTAAGCATGTCCACAGGGATATCTTCTGGTGTTATACAAATTACAGGCAAAATATTAAAGAAAATTAAGGCTTTCTTGGTTTTCAGATGGTGTTTTTTCTAAACTGATGTAAGACAAAAGGTAGCATAGTTCATATTGTTTTCCCTGTGTTGTAAATATATGAGCATAGTTGTTTGTAGAAAAATGTTATATTCTCTAAAGTTAGCAGTTATTCACATTTGTATATTTTAATGCATATCATGATGGGTGCCAATAGACTAGAAGTTCAGAGGAAAGAAATCATACTCCTTAAAGGAATCAGGCAGGGCTTTATAAAAGAGGTATCATCTTAAAGAGTAAGTACGATATAATACAGTATGATATAAAGAAGTTGGAAGGAAGGGAAGTCACAAATGGAAAAATAGTTTAATCAAAAATTTGAAAGAATGAAAATAACTCAGAAAAGGGGAAATAGTTCTATTTTACACCATCCACTTTGGCTGGTGTGTCAGAAAATATCAGATGTGAAGCCGGAAATAAAGACAGACTAACTTTCTTAAGATATTTAAGTCAAAGATGAATTTTCTTTAGGAAGACAATTCTGACAGTGGAGCATACAGTGAATAGAGAAATCAGCTTCAAAACTGACACAAGTATGATCACTGGGACTGATGCAAATTGAGGACTTACTGTGCACCCAAGGGAGAGTCAGGAGTATAAAATTAATCTAGGGTTCCAAGAGAATTAAAAATATCAGCGGGCCTTTGGATTTTACTATTAGGAGTCATTGACTCACTTTGAATGGGAAGTTTTCAGGAGAGTGGAAGAAAATGAGCAGAGACAGGTCAACATAAAAGAAGGAAAGGAACATGACGGCAATTTGGAAGCCAAGGGATTTTTTTGTTTTAGTTTGTTTTTGGTACGTGGTATTTAAAAATGGGTTTTGTTCTTGTTTAGAGGCAAAAGAAATGGGATTCTCATCCAGTGTGTTGGCAGATGACTATACTCCCAGCCCTCTTTGAGGCTGAGGAAGAAGGATTACAAGCTTGAGTCCAGGTTTGGCAATTTAGCAACTTAGTGAAACAATGTCTGAGAATACTAACTAACTAACTAACTAAATAAATAATGTAGGTTAGGGATGGAGATGGAGCTTAGTGTGAAGGCTCTGTATTTGATTCTCAGTGCCACGAAAAAAGGAAAGAAAGAAAGAACGAATGAACGAAAGAAAGAAAGAAAAAAGAAAAGTAAAGAAAGGAGAGTCCCAAAGGAGGCAAGAAAAGATAACAAAGATGACAGCATAAGAAGAATATCTTCTTCTGATGAGAATAAATGAGTCACTTTATGGGTGAAACTTGAGGTAAGGAGAATGGATTTGAGGGGTCTCATATTGTTTTACATTAACTCTTTTAGTCAAATGGATGTGGAATCATCTATAGGGAGAGAGAAACAA
The DNA here is from genome assembly GCA_004365215.1 of Cuniculus paca. Taxonomy (NCBI): domain Eukaryota; kingdom Metazoa; phylum Chordata; class Mammalia; order Rodentia; family Cuniculidae; genus Cuniculus; species Cuniculus paca. Next base: position 8,123 of record RJWT010033925.1, read on the forward strand.
ATGGTGGCTCAACTTTCAGAAGCACCAAAAAGTTAAGAAAACAAGAGCCAAGCAGCAGTGAGTGTCCAAGCAGGAAGGTAAGTAGCACAGATGTGTAATGAGCATCTGCAGGCTGTTTAACGCAAAGACAGTGGAACATCTGACCAATCTTCATTTGCTTCAATGATTAGCTTGTCTCTCAGATACAGAGGTATGAGCCAGGAAATTAGTAATCTCTTCTTAATTCTGATCGACAAGAGGGGAAAATGCCAGGAAAACTGGGTCAGATTATTTCAGCGGAAAATGTATAGTCGAGTCAGATAGATAGCTTCAATACTAGACAAGGCAATATCTAGAAACTTCCATGAGCTCAGCAATGCATGAATACAAAAAGGCAAGAGTGGCACATACCCACTGCAAATACAAAAGAGAAGCAAAAGAATCTATTTAAAACTGACACAAAGACCCAGCTAAAAATAAATATGGGAGACTTGACTTAACAGGAGCTTATGATGAAAAATGATGAAAGAGACCCGACAATACATCCCTACACACCGAGGGTGTGAGGTGGCCATTGTGAGCTTGGACTGGATTATTGAGAGTGGTGTGAGGCACAAAACACAGCCACCTTATTGGGTTGAGTTCTGGTTGCCATGTCCAAGATTTTAAATATAACTTTTCTGCTATCTTGGATTTTTGCCACAGGCCCCAATGTCATGAATAATACAAGAGGTATCAAATCCTCCTATATTCCAAACAGGACTGCTAGCTCATTTTTGTGGAACATGTTATCAGGCTGTAAATCCAGTTTTGTCAGCATGAGCTCATCACCCACCTCAGGGGAAGATAAAAGAGGGGCATGCTCCACTCCTCTAGGCAAGACAGAGGCTTTAAGAGAGCTCCTTGAGAGCGTGACTTTATCTCCTGGAGTCTGGGGCACAGGGACGCTCATATCTGCCTCTCCTCTGAAGTCAAAGATGGAAAATCTGGGTACAGAGACTCTGAGTTGTACAGCAATGAGAAAGAACAATATCGTGGGGAGACTGCACTGCCACTGACTGAAGGAAACATGTGGTATCCTGGGGTTCAATGGTGGGCTCGGCTCAGCACAGAACACAGGTCTGGGGGTCCCGTGTACCCAGGGGCCCAGGGCCTGATCAGGGCTCTAAATGGCTAGCTGAAAGAGGAACCACTATTTGGATCAGTGCTTCTCAAACTGCATTAGAAGTACCCAGAATGTGTCTTTAAACATAGATTCCTGGAGATTCAAATTCCTTAGGAATGAGGTAGGGCCCAAAATATGTGTTTCTAATGAGCTCCTGGTTCATATTAATTTTGTCCTCTGTGGACTACACTTCCACAAAAAAGTTGGTTTAAATGTCATCTGTGAGGCATCTTGGAGGAACATGGGATAGTGCCATATAAAAGAGAATCAGCTTTGTATATCCATTATGCCTAGAAAACATCAACAGAGCTTTCGCCCCTCATTTCTTCTCCCCCACTCTAACCCTCTGGGAAAAAAATGGCTTGAGAGAAAAAGAGGAAGAGTCATGAAATGAGCCTGCCGCCAACTCCAGGGTACTATGACCAGTTCGGTCTTGAGGAAGCAGAGAGGATTCTCTGGACATTCATTCAAAATTTATAGTAGATTACAGTTGGTGGACCGTCCCGGACTGGAGTTACAGAGTTATTTGATTTTCAGTGCCCAAGCGACTGTTCTTAATTCTCACATTAGAAAAGCTAGCAATCTGTTTCAAATTTTGTACACAGGTATAAAACGAATGGGTAAAAGAATACAGTTAGCAAACCTCAGCTTGTTTAATCAGTTGATCACACGGGTCTTAATTTTTCAGACTTTTCTCTGCAGGTCCAGAGAAGTGCAGCCAGGAAAACAGGGTACTGGAAGCCTCACCAAAGACGTAGCCATGCAAGGAAGTAAGGACCTTCAGCCTAGAGAAGATTTAGCAGAGTGACACACTTAAAATACCACAGGGTTTTCTTGTCAACAAAGTATTAGCCTTCTCTGTGGCTTCCAGCCCCACAATTAGTTTAAGTTAGGGGAGAAGTCTGCTTCGGCTCAGTGTGAGAATACATAACAATTAAAGCCATGACACTTAGTGATGGCTACCTGCCTAGAATGTTGAAGAAAGTTTTAGACATGGCAGCAGGTAGATTTTGGGTGCCTTGTAAGAGCATACCACGGGGCTGGGGATGTAGCTCAGTAGGAGAGTGCTTGTCTAGCGTGTACAAGGCCCTGAGTTCAATCCCTGATACCACAAGAAAGAGAAAGAAAGAAAGAAAGAAAGAAAGAAAGAAAGAAAGAAAGAAAGAAAGAAAGAAAGAGAAAAGAAGAAAAAAAAAAGCACAACAGTTTTTACAACAACATTTTGCAACCCAGAGCTAGGTATGGTGAAAGGTGAAGTCCCCAAGCTAGGGTCACTAGCGCTTCCTGGCCTCCTAGCTCATTTGCCTCTATGCACTGCTAGTTGAAGCTAACACCACAAATCTATACTACAACTCAGCCCCAGAGACCTCAGAATTCTGATGAGAACAGTAAGTCACTCATGGCTTAAGTTCTGGTTCATTGAAATTTTGTAAATGGTCCTTTGTAATCAGGCCTTTCTCTTTTTGTTGCTTGTTTCATAGTGCTGGGGTTTGAACCCAGAGCCCTCTGCATGCTAGGTAAGTCTCTCCAGCTCAGCCATGCCCAGCCCACAATCAGGCCTTTCTAAAATAGAGTTTTGAAGCTTGTCAGCGATGACCAGGTCCTGTCTGGTACTCAGGGCTCTGACTTGCTTTTGCCAGTTCCTCCCCATCCTCTTTTACCAGGCACTACAGCAAGAACATGTTGAAACAACTGGCCAAGAGCAGGAGGAGAGATGGGAAGCCAGGGAAGTCAGAAAAGGAGAGAGAAGCATGAAAAGTCCAGTGCAGATAGCGAGATGAGAATGATACTGAGCATATACCACACAGGGATGGAAGGAGGGGAGCAGTAATGTGTTATTGCCCCTAGTTTAAATGAAGAAGTTTGTTAGGCCTTGTTTGTACACTCACAGACAAGAACAATGACTAGTTGTGTCAATCAAAATTTTGAGCAAACAGAAAGGTATTGTGTCTCTAGCTCAAATGTTGACATATAATAATCTGGGATCAAGAAATTCTTAATCCTCCACCAAAATAGCTTCCAAATGTCCTCAGGGATGCAGAAAAATATTAGTGGGGGTCAGGTGACCACAGGGTAGTGACTGTGACAGCTGCAACCCTTCACATTTACTTAGTGAAACAATTGGCTTTCAGACAATGTCTTTCCAATTTGTTTTCAACATTGCAGCCCAAGTGCTCTTTTCAAAACACAAATCTGATCATGTCACCAACCTGCTTAAAACCTTTCAATGGCTTCCCACTGTTCTTGGAATAAAGACCAGCTCTTTAACAAGTCGCTGGTGGCTTGGTCCCTGTGGGGGTTGGAAGCGGGTGGAAGTGGGGAGGGGGGAGGTGAAGCCCACCTTTGCAGGCTCTTCCTGGGCTCTGGAATGCTCTCGCTCCACACACCCTTTCTTGGTTAGCTTTTACTTGTTTGTTCTCAAATAACCAATTCTTAGGGAAACTTCCCTGTATCTGCACCCCACCCCACCTGGAGTCCTTTGTTATTTGTGTTTTATCAGTCTCCACTCTTTTCTTTTAAGGCACTTATCTGGGTTTGTAATTATGCATTCATCAGAGCCAGTATTTGTTTACTCCTCTCCTCCAACTCCACTCACCCCTCAGCTCCATGAGAGCGAGAAGAGCATTTGTTTACACAGGTATCCCCAGCCTAACAGTCTGGCTGATGCGAGGTCTTCAGTGCCTTTTTGTTGAGTGAGAGAAGGATTACTTATATTGTGCTTTTGCTCTGAGATTTTGATTTCTATAAAGGCAGGAAAGTGTTAACCAGACCAAATAAAATTCTTGGTTATATTTCCTCTGCTTCCATGCAGTGATTTATTTTAAAACACAGAACCTTATGAGCTCTAATCTTCCTTCATATTATATAGAAATCAGTTCATCAAAATAACCTGTTAACTCTACCTGGTATTCTCATTTATTCCCCATTTTCTCTGGAATGAATTGAAGTAGTCCTTCTTGGGGTTCATCTTCTTCTGGGAAATCATATCCAGAACATTTTATTTTAGGTTAATTCAGTTGAGATTTTATTTAAAGGCACCCTAACTTATAGACACTGACAGGTAAATGTTTATGAAAAGATAATATATATACACTCTGTATGTGCGTCTATCAATCCATCTAAAAATATGCGTTTTCATGATTTGTAATGGAAAAGACTGGAAAGCATTATAATGTGGAAGTTCCCACTCCCAGACTTTCACCCTCTCCAGCTAAGTAAGGATTTGGTGGAATAGGCAGGCAGTCATGATTTCCCGATGAGTGGTTGAAGGACTTGTGCTCCCTTTGCTAATGAAATACTCAAATAGTGAGTCACAATGCCCGAGGCGCTGTTCTCCAAGACAGCATCTCTGCTTATTTCTAATCCAAATTCTGAAAAGAGCACAAATCTAGACCTAACCCTTTAGATCTCTATGTGGGACTGAAGCATGTACTTCTTTTCTAACTTCTTTCTCTTTCTGGCATTGTCTGTAGCGAAACTGACAGCCACTCAGCAGGAATGGTCAGCTTTAGCAACCTGATGGCAAAAGAAAAATAAAGACTCCTGCTGTCCTGGATGACTATGTTGTAGTGGAGAATGTTTCTTTCATAAAGCCACAAAAAAATGGAGATTTAATCATTTTCTGTGTCATGCTCAACCCCGGCTAAGTAGTATAGATGAACGACTTCTACTATGACTATCTACGAATAGCAAAATGTTACAAAAGTCTGGATCTTTCTTTATGGAATATGATTCTTCTGCCCCTCAGAACAGACATTCTCTTGAAGTACACTGACTAAGAACAATGTTTTATTTTATTCTACAACACCCTGTAGTTGTCCTTGTATTTCCCACCATCTTTCCATTGCCAGATTTTTTTTAAAAATGGGTTTCAAAGAGCACTGCTTCCTTTTCTTCACCATCTGCACTTTTCTTTTTTGTTTCCCACCAAATGACAGAAAGACCCTGGTAGCTCATTGCAATAGCTTTCTGGTACTTGTTTCCTAACAATTTCAGGAAGTTAGCCATTGTCATTCCTGCTGTCCTTGGTGGTTTCATTGACCCCAGCTTGGCCCTGCTCTGCAGAGATCGTCTCTGCGAAACAGCCTTCTGTATTTTAGCTACTTGTGCTCAAACACCATTACATTCCAAGGTTCAAGCCTTGGTTTCCTCTCTCTAACTTTTGCCTTCAGAGTTGTCGTTCATCTTCACATTTTCATCTATCATCTGCTTCCAGTAAATCCCCAAATGTTCTTCCCTCACACTTAATTTTTTCCCCAGAGGTTCAACCTCACAACTTTATCATCCAGCTGACTATCTATAGAACAGTGCGCATGTTCATATCACACTCCCTTTTTCCCTTTCTCATTTCTCCAAGTCAGATTCTTCTACTCACTGAGATCCAAAAGCCCCATTTTCCTTGACTCCTTTTTCTTCATGATCTCTGTACCCTGTTAGTTACTGAAGTCTTCTTTATATGCCTCTAATATCTGCCTCGCTTCCCTCCTCTACTGTCTTCAGGAACACCCTAGATCTTTTCATATTGTATTTAGA
>RJWT010033926.1:0-13790 GCA_004365215.1 Cuniculus paca
CCAGTTGAAGTGATTCATTCCATGGTTGACTGGCTCCAAAGCAGGCAGAAGACATGATGGAGCAAAGCTGCTTAGTTCATGGTGACCAGAAAGCAAAGCCAGAAACAGTGCTGGAGAGGAACCGGCTAGAGACCGGATATTCCACCCAAGGCCACGCATCCATGACCCACCCAGACATACTTGAAGCACACCTTACTAATCTGCTAGGCATTTCTTAATCCAGTAAAGCTGACAAATTGAGATTAACAGCCACACCATCCTACCCAAGCCCATCCCCTCCCACCACCTCCCCCTGACTATCTGTGTCTTCAGCAAACTCTCTCATCTCCAGACTTCTGGAACCATGTTGCCTGGTACAGAAGTCATTGGCTGCACGTGGCTACTGAACATGGGAAACATGACGAGGCCGAGTTGGAATGCAGTACAAGTGTAAGACACATGGAATGCTGAAGGCTAACTACACCAACTAGAACACAAAGGATCACATCAATAAACCTAATGTTGATTATATGTGAAAGTGATAATATTGTGGCTGTGTTGCATTAAATATATGAGTAAGCTTATTCTACATGTTTCCTTTTACTTTTATTAATTTCTTCACCAGAAATTGGAAAGTCACACAGGTACTTCTCTCTTGTCCCATATAACAGTTCTGTTGCACGGTTCTGTTGTGGAACACTCTGACCCAGCCACGTGGAATGTGCTTCCTCCTGACTTTGTTACCTATTCACTATGTATTCTCAGTCTCTAGGTACAAGTCGAGACTAATGTTACATTACTTCCTGCTCCATTGCTCTCTGCCAGAGGCCCTCTTTTTCTATTAAAGATCCAATACATATTTAATAATGATTCTTTCATTCATTTGATAAGTATGTGTGAACCTATACTTTGTGCCAGGCTTCCCTGGGAACTGAATAACTTTTAATTCTAAACCAGGTGTAATGCCACCAGGGTAGGAATTATTTGCCTTGCTTTACAAATAAGGAAATTGGAGTAGAAAGTTTAAGTGACTTGCTCAAGGTCACTCCCTAGGTAAATGCCTGGCCTCCCTATTTAAGCACTCTGACCTTGTTGAGGGTCCTTCATCCCCACCCACTCACTCTAAATACCCTCTTCCTATTTGTATGAGGAAGATGGAGAAATAAGGTGAATATTTAAGTTTTAAAAATTATTGCAGTAAAAGACTTACTGCCATTTATCCCCCTCAAATTGCTCCCCCCTTCCCCCAAATATACTTATCTCGCTGTTCTTGGTGCTTTCTGAAGCAGTTCCAGAAATTCTCTTTTGGGAGCGTCTTTAGTTGTGCTGTCATGGCTGCCTCAGTGTCCTGAACTGATTCAAAACCATCACCTTTCATGGTCGTTTTAACTTTGGGGAAGATCCAGGAGTTGCACAGTGCCAGATCTGGTGAATAAAGTAGATAAGGACACACTGTAAAGCCTGCCTTTCCATGGATGCCATTCCGATCAGCACTCACCATGTTTTTTCTCACTCCTAGTAAAGACACTCACTTAGGACTTCCAGAAATGCTTCAGAAAGTGGCAAGAATGGTGGGGTAAGTGGGTTTGAAGTGAGGAGGGTATTCTGAGTGGGATTAATGGCAAAGTGTCTTCTACTTCAATTTTTTGTAATTTAAATACACACTGTGTCTTTTACTCAGCCTTTGTGTGTACACATTTATTACAATGCTTAAGCCAATCCACCCTTACCAGCGGCTTCATGTGTCCCTGGAGCCCTGCACGTGCCTGGTGCTTAGTAAATAATGAACGTATGATGGTGTGTTTCAATTTTCGCTGTTATAAAGGTTCGTGTTAAATTCTATTTTCCTGCAGAGGGTTAGAACAAAACTCTACAGCCATTTCCCCACAACTGTTATAAACATTTCATTTTACGTTTTATTTATTTAAAACTCCATTATTCAAAGAAAAAACCCATTTATGTGAGAGTCTAGGGAAGAAATCTCTCATTCCCTGTTTGTGTCTTCTGCATATTATGGTATCTCTGACCAACATGACAAAACTAGTTACCTGCCTTTAACAAGAATGTGCATCCTCACAACAGCTGTATGATGTCTATTGCCAGATTCTTTATGCAAACCTGGGAACAGTGGGTTTTTTAAAATTACCTTGGCATAAATTATTCATTACAGAACCGATCTGAATGCATTGAACATGCCAGGACCACCTAATGGTTATGAGACAGGAAACCATCCAGGTCCCAGAGAAGAAAGGCAGCCAGGCATGGAGAGAAGAATGCTGAGCTGCAGACCATAAAGAGTGGTAACTAATCTCAGTTTTGCCACGTTCTGTCTCTGAATTGTGGGTGATCCCTGATTCTTCATTTTCCATCAGCCATAGTTTTCTGTCTATAAAGAGAGGGCATTTAAATAGATGAAGAACAACAACTTGGCATGTGTATCACCCTGCTGTTGCTGCCTTCCTTTGCAGACATTGCTAATCACACACAGTGTACTTCCCCACTGATGCAGGGTGCAGCTTCATAGGCCTCATCTCAGTCATCCCTACAACTTGTACCCACCGGTCACTGGCTATATAGCAAGGCCAATATTTCTTTCTGAAGTCTTACAAATATGTGTACGAGTGAGTATTGTTTGTTTGTTTTTGTTTGTTTGGTGTAGGGTAGGAAGAAAAGAGAGTGGAGTAGGAGACTTTTATTTTCAAAACCCTTCCCTGATTCACCTGGAAATCACCACTCCGGCCATGCTGACATCATAAAGCATCCTGTAAGATGACACGGGGGAAGGTATATCATGGAGCTCTTCGGTTGCTGTCAGCACTGAGGTGGCAGATGCTGAGTGTTACTTTGTGTATCTCTGCTAAGGCGTCATCATTAGGATATGACTGGGGAGGAGGCAGTAGGCTTGTTTCTTGAGATATAACCTAAAACTCAGATATTTGTTGACTTGCAAGGATTTCTTCTTAATAGACAGAACCCCAGAATGTGGCTCTCTGGGTTACTGTTTATATTTAAACTCCTCTGAGCTAGTTTGGTTCAGTGAAAAGACCACTCAAATATGACTCTGTATGGCATTTGGGGGCATTTTCACCTAATAGTAATGGCCACTGGACAATAACTTTGTGGCATCTCATGGCTTTTTTTTTTTTCATGTAATAGGACAAGGCAGATGCACTCTTAGGTGAAAAAAGTCCACAGAACTTGTTTTTCCTTTTATCTCCTTCTTGTCTTCTGTGCTGGGGATGACACCCAGGGCATTTCATGCTAGTGAAGCACCCTACCACTAAGCCATACTGAGACCCCTGGTTTTAAAGTATAAAAGCCTGTACATACGAATGAATTTCTGGAAGGGCACGAGAATGATGGCTAACATCACTAATGTCCGCTACATGCTGGGTGCTGTGTGAAATGGCTTAAAAATTTTATCCTAATTTGTTTCCACAAAAACTGTAGCAAAGTGGTCTCATTCCCTACATTCTACTGACGAGGGAACTGAGGCCAGGGGAGGTTAAGCATCTCCCATAATCACCTGCCTGCCAAGCCAAAGAAATCAGAGCATGACTCTACAAGCTTTCTTTGCTTTTTCATTATCCTGCCTTCCTGGAAGCTTGCGTGCTGTTATTTCAGAGTTAGGATTAGAAAGTGACTCAACAGTTTTTTCTTCTTTGTACTTGTCTGAGTTTTTAAAAATTATTTAAATCAAACCTGTATAATTAATGAAAACAAGAAAAAAATCTTAAAGAGAGTGACTAAGTACTCGGTCTGGAGCAGAAGGCTCAGATTTAGGGGCTAGCTCTTTTTTGCTGTCAGATCTTAGGCTGGCAATTTATTTTTCTGGGCTTTTGTTTCCCTTTCTACAAAACATGATCATAAGACTGAAGGATTTATGAAACTACTTCTACGTGGGAAATTATTTCAGTGGGGGTAGAGGACTATATCTAAATGAATTCATCAGCTTTTTCCTCCTGGGAAGTGATGATAACTTAAAGAGTACAAAAATTTGTAGTGGTTCTTATGTGAGTACTCTGGAAGCAAAATAAGCTGCTTTTTATTAGAAACATGAGTTTCTCAAAATAAACGCATTAGGACACAGCCGTGGTTGACATCATGTGAGTCTCTGTGCAGAATCTGGCCTTTTATGCACAGCCCATTTCTGTCATCACTGTCTGTGGGGTTGTCTGGTCTAAATTTAGTGTTTTTGTTGTGTGGAGATCATGGAGGTAGTGCTGGAGTTAAAATATATGGTATCTTATTAAATTGGTTACATTTATAGATCTTGAGAGGCCTTGGGGTGATAAAAATCTGAGTTATGCATTGCATTAAGTAGAGTTATATAAAGCCTGTTGAATATTAATTTTGTAATGATTCACCTTACAGTTTTACGAGACTGGATATAAAAAGATGCTGTGAATAATTGAGCCCAAGGTCTATAAAATGAAGCCTAGGGAAGAGAGTGTAATTGGAACTGAAGTGAGCAAAACCTTTTCTTTCTTTGCTGAGATCAAAGTCAGCCTGAATCCCTGCCTGCTAATTCATCCCTTCTAATGTCTTAGAATGCTACATAAATGTACACAGTCATCCCTTGGTCCAGGATTTCCTATGGATACCAAAACCTGAAGATGCTCAACTCTCTTATACAAAATGGCAAAATATTTGCACTTTTTCCCTTATACTTTAAGTCATCTCTAGATTACTTACTATAACTAATACTATGTAAATGTAAGGTAAGTGATTGCTCTATGGTTTAGGAAATAGTGACAAGGAAAAAAAACTTGTACATTTTGAGAACAAATGCAGTTTAAAATCTTTTTTTTTCTGTCCATGATTGGTTAAATCCATGGATGTAAAATCTGTGGATATTAGGGTTGACCACACTAAAGAGTACAAAGATGTATGCAAAAGAAAAAGTAAGATTTGGATATTTTCTACTATATTGCTGTTTATGTTATTCTTAATTCAGCTTCTAAATATATTTGATACATTTAGTCTTTGTATTTTATAAATCATTTTCTTGGATACATTTTCCAATTTTCTCTAAAATAAAAAAATTCTTATACATGAGATATAAAATTATTTATATGTCTTGCCTCTTAAATCATCCTTTACAGAAGTTACTCAAATAGGCAATAAGAAGATAAAATGACTCTCAGCGTTATTGTTCATGAAGGAAATACAAACTTGAATCCCAATGAGAGACCACCTCATACCCGTTAAGATGGCTAAAATTTAAACCCTGAAAATACTGTATCCGGTGAGGTTGTGAAGCACCTTGAACTCTCATACACTGCTGAGAGAAATATAAAATCAGAATCCCACTTTGGAACACCGTTTTCAGTTTTTATAAAATTAAAAGTCCTGATCATATAAAGACCCAGCAATTCCACCAAAAGGTGATTACTGAATGCAGTGAAAATATATATCCATACAAATATTTGTACTGGACTGTTCATGGCAACTACATTCATAATAACACAAACTGCAACAATGCAAATGTCCATCAGAAGTGAATGGATGCACAAATTATGTTCAAGCCTCTGATAGAAAACTATAAAACAATCAGAAAAGAACAGCAAGAAGGGAGAGTAGCTCAGTGATGAGTGCTTGCTTAGCTTATGTGAAGCCCTGGGTCTTTGATCCTGTGTTACTAAAATGAAGAGGAGAAGGAGGGGGAGGGGAGGGGAAGGGGAAGGGGAAAAAGAGGAGGAGGAAGAAGAGGGAAAGAAAAGAACTTCAGATACATATCTTACATGGAAGAATCTCAAAACCATTGTGCTAAACAGTGGAGTGGCTAGTGCTTATACTTCAGAATAACTACAGACAGGAATTTTAAGTTCTCAACACATGGAAATGATAATATTGTACAAGACTGAAATCCTCATTTCCCTGATTTGATCATTTCACATTGAATGCATTAAGTTAGCATTCTATATCATAAGAATAAGTATAAATATTATATGCCAATTAAAATTAATAATGTTTTTAAAATATGGTGCTAAGCAAAGGGACACACACACACACACAAATCAGACCCTATGATTCCATTCATGTGACGTTCTAGAACAAGCATTTTCATAGATAGTGACAGAAATCAGATCACAGGTTGGCTGGGACAGGGGTAGGAGGTGAGAGGAAGGATTCAGTGCAAAGAAACATGAAGGAACTTTTCAGGGGATAGAAATGTTCTTTATATGAATTAGTGGTAGTGGTAGATGCAGGAGTATACATACTTGTCATGGTTTGTCATTGAATTATACGTGTAAAATGGGACAATTTCATTACATATGTGTTATTCCCTGCTTACAGATTTCCTTAGCTCTTTAAAAATACCCACTGGCATCAGTTTCTGTGACATGCGAATCAACCTACTCAGACTTTAAGCCCTTCACTTCCAGCAGTGACAACCTACACAATTGTTCCTTCAAGTGAAGTATTGCTGGAAGAGTCATCTCAGCTTATCAATGATGTTTAAATTTCATTTGACTGATGTCTCCAAAGGATGTTTTTGGAGCAATGAGCTCCATATTCGAGATTCTAACCTAGTCTTGGGGTGACAGTGAGAATATTCACAGATCAAGACGGGCTTCTTCTGCAAATTAACAACTTGTCTTCCAGGCAGCAAGTGGAGTTTTGACTCTGAATGGAAGAACATTGAAGAATTGGGTTCTGACTTAACCTAAGGCAGCACGTATATTCATTTGACAAATAGTCACTGAATATCTGTTCTGTGCATTATCCCAGGCTATGGGAATGGAGCAGAGGATAGGACAGAACAGTGCTTCCTTCCTTGCAGAGCTGGCATTCTAGAAGAGGGAGGAAACTAGCAAGTAGGTAAACAGTGTGGTTTTAGGACCACACAGAAAATAAACAGGAATGCAGGACAGCACAAATGTAGGCTGATAAGATTAAGGATCCAGAGGTCAGGGAAGGTCATGTGAATTGAGATGTGACAATGGATGGAGCCAGCTATGAGATGATCTGGAGAAATAATGACCAAAGCATTGTGACCATTGTGTGCAGAAGCTCTGCAGCTTAGAGAGGAAGGTAGGAAAGAGGCCAGAAGGGGTGGGGGGATCAAGAGCAAGGGGAAGACTAAAGTAAAATTTGAGGGCTAGATAGGAACCCATGTAGAGGATGGAGTTTTAGTCTGTGTGAAAGAAGACATGGAAGAGTTTTAAGCAGGAGAGAGAAATAACCCAATATGTCAACATAGCTACCATGAGAAAAGACAGACACAGGGGTCAAGTGAGGAAATCAGTAAGAAGGCTACCAAAGTAGTCTAAGGGAATGACACCCGTGGGTTGCACTGTGGTGAGGGCATTGGCAATAAGGAGATGTGAACAAATAGAGGAGTGTGTTTTGCAGGAAAAGGTGCTAGGTTTTGGTGAATGGGTGATAGGATGATGCAGAGAAAGACCACACAAGTTTATGGCCTGCTGGAGAGGGTGGTGAGAGTCTTTGTTAGGAGATGACCTGGTGTGACTGGGTAGGGGTTCTATATCCTTTGTGAGCCCTTAGAGCAGTGATTGAATAACTGAAAAGTGAAATAGCAGTGTTTGTAAATATCCCGTGAGGGAAACTCTACTTGTAAAGACCTAATCTTCCCCTTCTGTGATTCCCCAGACGCACTAATAAGTGGGTGCTGGAAATGTCATGATCTTCTAATCACAGCCTTCCTTGGGAACAGACGTTTTCAGCAGACACCAGGTCAGGGCAGGCTATAAACCCTCTCCTGCTTCTGCTGCTTATGGTCGATGTCATTTATATTTGGGCAGTGCCCTGAAGAGATTACTTTTCCTCTGAGAGACTTATTGAAAGGTTGCCTGTTTTTGTTAATTATGGCTTAGGAATCACTTTGTCAATAATTTTGGAGCCCAGGAGTCTAAAATATTGCAGGGTATTATTAAATATTTAAAAATTGCTTAATTTCTCTAGATGGTATGAGATTTCAGCTGAAATTGGATCCTTTGAGCAGTTTCTCATTGTGTTCAGAATCACAGATCCACTTTTGCCTGTGAAAATGAATTGTTGTATGGTTTTTAAAATTCTACTGGATAAGGGTTTACACAGATTTTATCATTTCTATTTCTTTCTGTTCATGCACTGAACTCAGTGCTAGAACAGAAGCAATCATCTCAGCTTATGAAAATTCTCTTTGAGTAATATTAAACCAAAATGTGTGTGTGTGTGTGTGTGTGTGTGTGTTCTGTTACTGGAGATTCAACCCAGGGCCATTGCACTGAGCTGCATCCCTCACAGCCCTTCGTTTTTATTTTTTATTTTGACACGTCTCACCAAGGGTCACTTAGGCTGATTTTAAACTTTAAATCATGCTACCTCAGTCTCTCAGAATGCTCAGATTATGGGTGTGTGCTACCACGCTTGGCTTAAACCAAAACTTCTGAGAGTGATGAATCTCTGAAGTAAAAGGGTTACAATTGCTATCTAGAAGTGGACCAGAATTAGGAAAACATTAGTAGCAGGGCTAGAGATCAGTTGGAAGTATGTCTGCTAGACCTAAATTGCTTTTTTTTATAATGATAATTAGGGGAAAGGAAAGCATAAATTCCTTACATTGAACCTTCATTGGCTATAGACAAGAAAGACAGAATAATGTAAAGCAGTGAAAGTTTGGGGACGAGTAGACAGCTCAAAAGAAGTTATTCTGGATTGCTTGGGGTGGTGAGCACGATGCTGTAGTGTCTATCGAGTCAAGGTTTAACATACATGCAGTCAGATAGAGCACTCTTCTGGTTTGGCCCGAAGCCCTTAATTGGTTAACCCCCTTACCTCTCTTCCCCTCCATCCTCCAGCCTTTGTAATTAAATTTAGGACATATCAGCATTTTTCTCTTATCAGTAGCAAGGAGAAACATTATTTGGTTATTTTCTTCTTCATTAAAAAAATGACATAAGTTAATCTTTGAAAATTTGGAAAGTGTAGAAGAAAATACAGCCATAACCCTATCACGAAAAAAATCATGAGACGTAATTTCCCATAAAATCTTTGAGCTGGAGTAGACTTTTACCATTATCTTGCTGAAAGGAAAACATTTTTTTTTCAATATAATACTTCTAACTCCAAATGCACAGGTTTTCCACACCATGCGATCAATTCTCTAATTCTCCAGACACCAGATGAGTGTCCATGCTGTTCCATTCTGACACTACTTACCTGGAGCTCGCCTCAGAGTCCACAGATTAAGGGCTTGGTCCCGTTACACTGCCTGTATTCTAGACACCATTTGTAAGTCGCAGGCTTCTGGCACTTATGACTGATTGAACTACAAATTAGGGATTCTTTTGTCCTCATCAGCTTTGATAACTTGCTATAGGGATCAAGGAACTCAGGCAAACATTTCATTTTCTATTTCTAGTTTATTATAAAGTTTGCACATGAATAGCTGGCTGAAGAGATACACAAGGTCTAGAGGGGTCTCGAGAGCAGGAACTTCCATTGCAATGATATTTGGGGGTGCCATCCACCTGGAAAATGGATACCTTCACCAAACCAAATGCTCTCCAAACCCCACTGTCTAGAGGTTTATGGAGGTCCCATTATGTACACATGATTGCATAAATTGTTGGCTATTGGTGATTGAACTCCATCTCCTGCATTCCTCACCATATTCTCCCCAGGTTAGGGGTTGGATCTAAAAGTTCTAACCTTTAAATCACATGGAAGATTTCTTTGGCCACCAGTCCTGAAGATATCTCAGGGCCAATAATGAACATAAACTCAGAACTGGTTAAAAGGGGTTATTGTGAACAACAAAACACATTCATGTTACCTCAATCACTCTGCAATTCATGAGAATTTTAGAAATCTGTGCCAGAAATTAAAGAAGACTAAATACAGATTTCTTGTTGTGATTCTTGTCACAACATCACAATGGCCCAGCTTCTCATTTCATGTCTGAGGCTCAGAATAGTACAGCCTGGAACCCTGGTCTCCTCCTTGTCAGTGTTGAACCATCTCTGAACTGTCTGTGTGGCTTCATAAGCCCCTCTGAGGCACATGGTCCTGCTCTGCACCCTTCTTGAGTGGAGGAGATGTAACAGCATGTCTCTGCATACACATGTAGCTCCGTCTGCACCTTGGTGTCTGAGAAGCTACATGGTCTTAAATAGGGATGGCATAAAATTGCCTTCCCTTAGGGGAGTATTTTTTAAAGAATGGTTGTTTGGATCTCTTGTGTCAGAATGATCTAGAACATTTTTTGTGTGCAGCTGTGATACTGGGGATTGAACCCAGGGCCTTCGCGCTGAGATATTTCTGTGGTCCTTTTAAATTTTATTTGGAGACAAGATCTCACTGAGTCCCTAATTTTTCCAGGCTGGGCTTGAATTTGAGATACTCCTACTTCTGTCTCCCAGAGTACTGGTATTACAGATGGGCGCCACCACACCCTGCTTAGACCGCTTCTTGAAAACAAAGACTCATAGGCCTCACTCCAACTTTGTGGAATCAGAACATGTAGGGCTGGACTGACAATCTTCTTTATTAATTAAAAATAAAGCTTTTTACATGGAAGCATTCAAATTGTCCAATCTGTAACAAGCAGGTAGATACATAGGCAGACAGGTAGATGGTACATGGACATAATAGATGTTTTTAAGTGAAAAGAAACTTGATGAAAAGAAACTCTTAATGGCTGGCTATCTCTTAGGAGTAGAAATGGGGTGAATAGGGAGTGAAACTCTCACTGTTCTGAGCCATTTAGAAACGTGGATGCACAGAACATGTTTTTAGAGTCTCTTTTATTAGTACTTCTGCAGTTAAGCTATTTCTTTGAAAGACTACAAGCGTCTATATAATATTTATTTGTTAATGTGTGTATGGCCAGTGGGAGAAAAGAAATGCCTCTTTGCTAATATCAGAGGACACAGAAGGAAAAATAGGAGGATGTGGAGGCAAGCAGATCACTTATTTACTCATTTATCTCTTCAACAAATGTTTGCTGGACACTTACTGTGTATCAGGAACTGTTGGGCGCTGAGGACACAGGAAAGAATAAATGTAGCTCTGGTGTACAGCGCTTGCTTAGCATACACAAGGCCCTGGGTTTGAAAGCAGAAAAGAAATAATGAGCGAGAAAGAAAGGGAGGAAGGGAGGAAAGAAAGAAGAAGACACAATGGTTCTCAGTCCTGTGGAACTTATGCCTTACCATGGTCAATACCAATAAAAAGCTAAAGAAGATCATTACAGATGGTGACAAGTACAGCGCAGACATAAAGGAGCTGTGTTACTATGGATGATTGTGGTGCTGCTCTCCAGTGGGCATGGATGGATTCTCTGACAGCGGATGTCTCAGTTGGAGTCCAGCCAGCCATGTGACTATCTGGGGTACAAGTCTCTGGGAAAAGAAACTGTAAGGACAAGGGTCCCAAGGTGAAATTACCTCAGTACGTCTGGAATACGTGAAGAAAACTAGTGTGGCTAAAGTTTAATGACTAAAAGAACACAGAAGATAAAGTCCAAAAGGGAGACAGGGCCAAGATGTGTATTATAATCATTCTAAGTAAGTTCAAATTTCATTCTGAGTTCAACAGAAAGTCTTAGAAGAGCTACATTTGGGGATGAATGAGTTGATACCTTCAAACTCGGGTTTTTAAAAAATCACACCAGCACTCAACACTATATGGGAACTTAGAATATATTTTTTAAAGATGTATAAAGTTATTGAAAATCACAAAAAAACTTTAAAAAGACAAACTATAACATAAATGGAAAGAAATCAATGACATAAAATATTGGGGATTTATAAGTATTTGTAAATTACAGATCTAAGCAAAATCTCAATAATGTTCTAAGTAAGACAAAATTTTAATTAGTTTGCAAAGTAAAAAAGACATATGCTATCAAAATGTATTATAAAGCCATAGTATTTAAGACAGTGTGTTATTGGTGAAAGGCAATGGAAAAGAATAGGTCAAGTCTATCCGAACAGAGTCCAGTGATTGATGAAAGAAATATCTACCTTTTTGTATGTACAGGATACACTGGAAGTCAAAGTGGAAAGTGCACTTTACATTAAAAATAAGTGGTGTTGTTACAGCTTATTTTCTACAAGATGAAAACCCTCAGATTCCTAATCCACACTTTGTACAAAAATAAACTGTGGGATGAATTAAAAACCCAAGTATAAGAAATAAAAAATTAAACCTGTAGATAGGAAAGGTTATTTTATGATATCAGAATAGATTTATATACTATTGATAAACTAGAGACACAAAATTCACTTGAGATTGGATAGATTTCCCAATAACCAAAGTGTATGCATTCTGTACAATGAACCATGCATAAAATTAAAAGCAAATACAAACTGATAGAAAACATTGGCAATCCCAAAATCTCTGCCTAACTCCCACAAATCAAACACAAAATTTAAACTACCCAACAGGAAAACAAAGGAAGACCTTATCAACATGCACTTTCTCAAGGGAGAGACATTGCTCAATAAAAATGTGGAAAGATTTTCCACATCATTACTAAAAGGAGAAACCACAACGCGATAGCATTTATACCCACCAGAGCTGCAGAAATTCACAAGGCTGACCGTGAGACTTGGTCAGGAATTAAAGCGAGCAGACACTCTCAGCTGTGGCAGGTGGCACTTTGGAAAGCAAAGTCTCATTCCCTAACTAGATACATACACATGTAGTCTCCAGCACAGGAATTCTACTTCACATCCGCAGCCTTTCTCAAAGGAAGGGCTTGGTGATTTGCTAGTTAGGACTCTGGAGAAGATTTAATACATATCCCTGTCCCACCCCATGCTCAACTCAAGAAATTCTACCACATTTCCAAATACCTGGAAAAGTTGACCTTACCCAAGGTCTCCCAGGAGAAATTCCTGCTCGTGTCTGCCAAGTGCTATATGTAGCCCAACATGCACCATACTCCATGCTACCTCTGCAGCTGCCCAGAGGGCCTGTGTACAGCAGGACCATGAAAGATGTGCACTGTGGTGTCCATTGTTGTGACTAAACACTGAACACTGCCTTACTAGTCATCAGCCCAGAAATGGAGAATTCAAGGATGACGTGGTCGTATGCCAAGCGACAGTCAATGCTCTAACGAGGTCCATATGAAGCAAAATGAAAATACAATGATGAGTAAAATGTAGCACATGGCATGATACATTTTACAAAAAGTTTGAGGCCAAGAGTGTAGCTCAGCAGCGCTGCTCCTGACTGGCAAGCGCAAGGTCCTGAGTTTGATTCCTGACTCAACAAATATAAAAAGTTTAAGAACCACAAATCTTAGGATTCATTGTTTTTGGGTACACACACACACACACACACACAAAACTAACAAATGTGTCACAGTGGTTGCCTCTAAAGACCCAGGAAGAATTGAACTGGAGAAGGTAACTGAGGGATTTAAATTCTGTCTAATTCTGTCTTTTAAAATAGTAAGGACAGGATGTGAAATCAATATGAAAAAGAACAACTTGGGATCATTCTCACTGGTGATATGGATAGGAGTTCATTGTGTTATACTTCATATGTTGCTGTATCTTTGTTTTTATTAGTACGTTTTTACACTACACAATGATTACCCTACAGAGGAGTGTACACCGAGGAGAAAGAGGCAGGGCTGGCGGCTGAAGGCAGACTGTGGTTATGAAGCCAGCTGCAATGGAGTCATTTTGGGCACATGTATAACTTCTATAAATTTGGGCGGAAGTAGGAAATAGCAGGCTGAGTCTCTTCTCCCTTGGTTCCTCTTAGTTCCTCCAAGTATTTTATGCTGAAAGTGATTCTGTTCTTTGAAGATATGTGTCATTTTTATACAAATGATCTGTTTATAA
>RJWT010033927.1:0-13784 GCA_004365215.1 Cuniculus paca
TGCTGCAGTTGGCCAAAGCTCACACTCCTGCTGCACTTTGAGGGGTGTATATGCCCAGTTCCTCCAAATATGTGACAAAGCCTTCCATAAAGAGGCAATTCTGAGGAAGCAAAGGAGCTAGAGCTCTGTTGATCAGGTAAGTGTCCATCTCCCCTGCACTGAAGAAGATTGAGCCCTCTCTCGATAAATGTGCTGCTAACAGTTTCCCTCTTGAGGTGGCAGGACACAAGGCAGAGTCAGAGATTACCCAGCTGCAATCCAGCCTCCCAGCCAATGCCAACAGGGAATTCGGAATGATTTACTTATTCTTGTTCCAGAGAATATCCTAGGCCTGAGCAGTGTGCCTGACAAGGAATAGCTGGCAAGCCAATGCCCCTTAAGAAATCAGTGTGGAAAATGAAGAATCCAAGTGTGGAAAATGAAGACACCAAAGGGAGCTGGGATACAGAGACCCAGACTAAACTCCAGGTTTCCCAGATTCCCTTTTGAGTTGAATCGCCTTTCAAATGTCCTGCTGTGGGTACATGTGCTAATTACACAAGGCTACAGTCTGCATCTGGAGTGTGCTCCCTTAGCCCTCAGCATGACAGTATCCACTATCAGGAGGTGGAGGGACCATTAGGAGGTGGGGCCTAATGTCACTGGGGCGTGTCCTTGGAGGGGATACTGGGATGTCCAGGTCCCTTCCTGTTACTCTCTTTCACCTCCCACCTACCCTAAGGCAAGTAGCTCTTCCACCACATACTCCTTGCCACAATGTTCTGTCTCATCACAGACCCAAAACCAAGGAAGCCAACTCACTGTGGTCTGAAACCTCTGTAACTAAGGGCCAAAATGAACCTCTCTCCCTCATAAGTTAATTATCTAAGGTATTTATTACAGCAATGGAAAGCTGACTAACACACAATTAATTCTAAGGCAGTACTCCGTTTTCAAATTGTATTAAATACTTGAAAGTATCTTCACTGAGCTCTAGAAAAGACTATTATTCAAGAAAAAGCAGTACATAATTTCAGTGAGAACAACAGCTGATGTATGAGACACCTGAAAGCCAGAAGAATAAACTAGGTGAAATCATATGTCTCAGACTTTTTCTGGCCCCACTTGGTGAGCCAGGTCATGGGGAGGGGTGCCAGTATCCACTATACCAGTAGCCGTGAGGGTCACACAAAAATACGTAACAGTAGTCTATGCCATCTGATATTTTTCCTCTGGTCAATATCAGGAAAGGCAGATAAATTCCACTACTGTAATAATACTTTACCTCCTGAGTGAGCAAGATAGCATACAAAGCACTTTCGTGAGCACTAATTAGCACCTCTAACACTACTGCATACACGTGTGCCTTTTAACACATCTTTTCATGTTTTACTTTTCTCAGAAAAGCTCTTATAAATTAGCTCTTCCACAAAACAGAGCCCTTAGCTGAAGTTCTCCATCCATCAAATGTCGCATCATGTTGCATCATTGTGTGAATCAGCTGAGACTGTCCATTCCCTGGGATGGTGGCTTTCGAACTGTTTTTAGGATCAGGTCCTTTTACAAGTGAGCTCTTTGGGCAATTTCAATATCATTAATGGGTAAAATAACATCTCAAATCAAAGGATGTGGGTTCTCTACCAACTCCCCTCCCAGGTCCCACATCCAGCCTTGGAACAGGCGAAGCCCCAGCCACTGAGCACCTTCAAGGAGTTAGCAACACCATTAACAATACTTTAGTCTGAGCATGGTGGCACAGACCTGTAATCCTAGCATTCTGGGAGGCTGAGGCAGGAGAACTGAGGCAAGAGGATCAGCAGTTCAAGTATAGTCTGGGCAACTTAGTGATTTGATGAGACCCTGTCTCAAAATAAAAAATTTTTGAAGGGGTTAGGGACACAGCTCAGTGCCAAAGCCCTTGATTAGGATATATAAGGTACTCTGCCAAATACCACTTTAGGTAAAAGTCACTGTTCAAGATGACATGCTAAAGAACACCAGATTTAGAGTCAAAGGCATCTGAGCTAGGGTCCAGCCTCTGCCTTTCAGTTGGATGAATTTAGCACTCTCCAAACTTAGGATTTGCACGTGCAGAGTGAGTCACTGCGAGGTTCACATGAGGGAACAGAGGTAGAAGCCTCTCCCGTGATGAGGCACACACAGTAGGACCCTGTGATGTGTTCCCCTGCGTGCAGATCCAACTGAGGCCCAAGGCTGGAACTACAGCAGTGTCCCCTCATCCACTGTTCCCATGTCTCATAGTCAACTGCAGTCTGAAAATTCCAGAAATAAGCAACTCATCAGGTGAAATAACTGCAATGACAGTACAGTGTGAAAGCTGTCTTACTTTATTATTACTTGTCAATCTCTCATTGTCCCTAATTTATAAATTAAACCATGCGATAGGTGCATATGTATAGGAAAACGCATAGCATACATAGAGTTCAGCACTATCCATGGTCTGTGCCATCCACTGAAGGTCTTGGAACAAATCCTCCCAGATATGGGGGGACTATGAACTACTTCTTTTGGTTTCTTTCTTTGTATTAATAAAAGAGCAACATGGAGAGCCTGCATCACCCTACCATCATGCCTAGAGTGCCTCCCAAGTTACTGACACACTGAAAACAATTTTTCATTGCTTGATGTCGGTACAATACTGCTCTTCAACCCCAAGCACATTAACATAATTCTCTGTATTCATTTCCTTTGGAAAGGACAATATTTTCAAAGTGATGGCATTGCACAATGGAGACTACAAACCTCAGAGAGGGAAGCAGATATTCACAAATGGGTGCACATGACCACCACCACGCTGAACCCTTCCCCAGCCCAGGGCCTGGACCCTCGGGTGCAGAAAGGGGTTCTGACTGTGACACTGGAAGTGGCCACTACCAAGAAGTAAAGCCTGGGCTTTTAAGGGTGGAAAACAAGCAAACAACTGGTATACACTGGGGTTCTGTAGAAGAGTCAGGGGCCCCTACAGAGATCGTACAGTGGACCCCAGGCTTCCCACTGGGTTTGGACACTGGAGGATGCCACAGGAAGTGACAGGGAGGGAGGAGAGTAGGGGAGGGTATTTATCCTTAGGGCTGCCTCTCTTTGCTGGCTTGTCACAGGATACCTTCATCCTCTAAAAGGTCAGAGCTCTCCCCTTGGACTTCTGTGATCCCTCTCTGCTCAAGACCCTTTACATACGCCAGTAACAACACCCACCCTGCTCCTTTCAGCCTCCCCCAGTAGCTAAGCCTACTCACACCTTTATCTACAGCCTACTAAACTCAAGTCACTGATTAGAATATGCCATCTGCTTTTCCCCTTGGCAATCCTCTATCATATCTGGAAATCACCTCCTGCCATTGCCAATTCCATTTCCACTTCCATGGGTCTCCCACTGATAGTCCTCCACTGAAGCTGAACTGTGCAAGTCAGCATCAAGGCACATCCTGAAGCCAATGGCCGGTCCCAGCCTCAGTTCTATCAACCTCCCAGCACCAGTTCTCACTGCTCACCCATGTCCTTCTTAAAGGCAAGCTTGCCTACTCCCCACCACCTTGGGTGTCTCCTCAGCAGGGCCCTCAGGAAGCTGTCCTTGATGTTCAGTTCTTCTGCTTCCATACAGTCTCCCTTGTGATCATCCACTCCACCCACTCATGCCCCTAATCTGCAGGGTACACCAAGGCTAGAGCTCCAGCCCAGCATTCCTACTGGCTCTACACTCAGATGGGCAGCATCCTCCTGCACTTCTTGCAGTCCCCCCACACTCAAACCATGGTCCAAGCTAGTCATCCTCTCCCCTAAACCTGGTTCTCGTCCAAAACTGGCAGGTGTACCACCATCCGCCTTAGCTCCCAAGCTACGACCTCAGCAGCCTTCCCAGTCCACCCAGGTCCTGGGACTACCACTTCCTCAACAGCTACAGAATGTACCCCTTTCAGTTCCCCCACTAGATCCTTGCCCCAGGCTCTTTCTGTGTATCCCTTGCTCCTCTGTGTGATAGTGTGCACAATTCCTCCCCCAGTGCTGATACCCCCCAGCCCAACCCTTCCATCCCATGCCACTCTTCAGGACACCACAATTATGGGGCCTCCAGCCCTCTGCCCCTGACCACCTTCTGCTCTCCAGGCTATCACCAAAGCATCAGAAACCCTTAGATGATCCCTCATAGGCCTTCTCCACTATTTCTCAGGTTTGACCAGGAGGTCCAGTGTTATTTCTGCTTATCCAGCTACTCTGAGAACTTTACCAGCAGGACCTCTTCACCTGACACCACCACATGTTAGGGACACAAACAAAAGGTCTCAGAGCCTCTGAGCCATGTCAGGCGTTCAAAGGCCCCCATTGTTCTTGGCCCCTCACATGCACACATGCGCACACAGGCAAACATACGTGTACCCACATGCTCACACTCAACTCTGATGAATGTCTCTCCCATGCAAAGATAACAAGGCCCATCTGGTGCAAAACCTCTCAGCTATGCTCCTTTGAGGGCATAAATCTTCCTGCTCTACTGGATGCTCCTAGAGCAAGTTTCCTACCCTGCTCTCCAGCCCTGGACTCTGAGAGAGTGGGCATTCTCCACCATTGAGTTAGTTTCCCACAGAACTTTACAGAGTTCCCTTGTCATTCAATAAGGTATGTTGAATAGGCAATAGGCAGGCAAAGAGTTAAATGTAAATGCAATCACGTGTTTGTAGAAATTAGTTCATATGCATTCATCTATAATTAACATTGCACTAATATTCTAAAGTACCTATTCTAAATTGCCCCAAAACTAATTAAAATCTCAGAATGCCCCAGAGAGCAAAGTGTTATCAGCCACATTAATAAAAGGCCCAGAACAGTTGTCAGAACAGCAGACTGATAAAGGATGTATTCTGGGGCTCTGCCACCAATTTGTTCCACCCTGCTAATACAGCAGTTTAAAAAACTTCTTAGACCACAGTAATTCTCTCTAACCTGCTGAATATGCATTGCTCTTCTTTCCCTCTTCCCTCAGACTCCTTGCATCTTCCTGCCTCTCTAGTGATGAGAGGAGGACAGGGAGCATCTGCTTCCAGCAGTGTCCCCACAATGAGACTGATGACAATGAACAGAGGAAGGGACATGGCCTCCACTCTACACATTACCCAGCCACCCTACATAGTAACTGCAGTGAAAACCCTAAGATCCTCAAATGTGCCAGTACTCCCTAGCATGTGAGTATGTACATGAAGCAATCAGGTAACAAATAGCTAACCTATCTCCTCCCCCTGCCAAGTCATCCTTAGAGATGGAGCTCACAGCCCAGAGGTCCTTCCTCGAGGAAGTCTTCTAGGATTTGTTCTAGCAGACCACACGTGGTTCACCCTTTCATCATATTTTATCTGTCTGCACCCTATCCTGCTCCCCACTCACTCAGCTGCTCAAAGGAAGAGAACTGTCTTATTCAACTTTGATCCCCACAGTCTGGCTCAACAACAGCACAAGCTCAGCAAGCCAGAGGAAAAAGAGCAGAAAAATCCACCTGCTTCTGGGAGCTCACTCAGTCCTCAGCTGTGGCCAACTTCCTGGCCATGCAGGAAGCACTAGCCTCAATCATGCATCTTGCTTCAGGCAGCGAAAGCCTGGGCCATTCGTTCTAGTGATTCTTGGTTTTCAAGGACTGCCAAGTCCCTACTTTTCAAAACAAAGTCATAATGCACAGTGACTGCTGGTCTATACAGGAAGAACTGCTCAGTAAATCTGCCTGAGTTGGGGGCTGTGACACACCCAGTCCAGTTCTGGACTGTCTTTGGTAGGAGGCATCACACAGCCCACTATACATCAGACCCAGCACCTCCACGACTGCTCCTTTGCCCCTGGGTCTGGGTCCAGTGGGCTTCCTCTACACAGTCCCTGAGAGCCTCCAGCCCCCAACCAGGTATCCCAGATACAGAAAGACTTCCTTGCAAAAGCCCTGCTTAGTCAGGACTTTATGTGTTCAGTCTGTCCAAAAAAGGTCCTGGGTTCCCTCTGCCTACCAGGACTTACAGTATGCCAGCAGCAGACAATGGGGTACACAGTGCCAGCCTGCTTCTGATGATCTCTTCTGAGTTTCATCAGAAGATTTAATTACAACGGAGCTGGAGGATTTAATTGTTGTGACTCAGACAGGCCGGGTAGAGAATCACAGGGTCAGCAAAGCAGGACCAGTCCCCCAGAGTCTGCGGCATCCTCATTCATGGCAGGAGCTGGAGCTGGAAGTCTCAGAAACCTGGCCTCAAATCCATGCCTGGACATGAACTAGCTAGGTGGCCTTTGGTGACTGTTCTTGCCTTTCATCTGAGGGAAAAGAAGTTATCTGCCTTAGCATCCAGTAGTAGAAGGGTAGGTGTGAGGTGCCCTGCACAGCAGCTGGTGCAGGTGGGCACAGGAGGGGACTGCATCACTGTGGAACCAGCTGGTAGTTGATCTGGGACTGTGGGACTGCATATATCTGTGACAAGGCCTGACCTGGATCACCTTTACAAAGTTCAGAAGCAGGTAAACATAAGTCCTCAAAAACCAGCGTCCTGATGTACAATATCCAGGTTTCAGGCCCATCACTGGGTCTGCTGGAGCTCCCTGCAAGTTCAAGGCTCTCAGTGCCGCACTTTTCTCCTTAAAGCAACTCTGATGATGCATCCGAAATCTATGTAAAGTATCAAGGGCACTGGAGTAATGAGGGTACACACAGCGCTTAGCCCCAGCAGGTATTTACTAGGACTGCCTATGCTGCAGGACCCATGCTGGCCAGAAAGAATGAGAAAGAACTGAGTAGCTGGCTCGGGGGTTTCAGGGAGCTTCCTGAGAAGCAAAAGAAAGCTGCTTGCACAAAAGAATTCATGGCACAAACGAGGACAAAAAGCATGGAAAGGAGGTGGAGGTGAAATGGTCTAGTCTCAGGACACAGTGAGACTCAGCCTTCAAGGAAAAAGGAGGGAGGTTGGCACAAGAGGTCCTTCAGTAGGAATTAAAAGTCTCCTCTGTATTTTGCACACTAGGTGAAGTATAGACTCGTGGGTTCAGAAAGGAAGCAATCAATCTGAAGGCTGTTATAGAAAAGTTCATGTGGTAGAAAATGAAAGCCAGAACAGGGCAGTGGGGAAAAAGTCAGAGATGGGAAGAGGGCTCAAGCAATTGCTAGGAGGAAAGGTCAGCAGGACCAGGTGACTGTCAGATTTGGAGAATGAGTCAAAAGGAAGAATCGTGCTGACTGCAAGCTCTCTAGTCAAGTGAATGAGCAGTAACTTCCAGAAGAAACCCCAATTACAGGGAGAAAAAGTAGCAACTGAGGCCCAAAATATTGAAGAAGAAGAAAAGAACAGGCATGGATGGCAAGTCCACAGCACAAACTGGGGGCTTCACACAAGTCACTGGCCCCATTCCTCACAGAAGATAAACAGATGTTACAGAACAATTGCCTGAGTTTCCTGTGCATTCGTCACTATGAAGTGCCAGTTCCTGCTCTATAAGGATTCATGCATACACTCAAAAGAGGTTTCCAAACATCTACTGTGAGGGCAGCACTGTTCTAAGCAGGGTGGTAGCACCATGAAATGACATGCTCCCAACCTCCAGGGGTCTCAGTACATTAAGAAGAAAAGGGAGAAGAAGATGTTTCTATACTGTCTATAGGAAGCAGGCCCTGGTGGAATATGAGGTCCCACTTTCTGACCCATCAGCTTATGGATAGATGAACATATGAAACAGCAATTTCATTTTTTTTAAAGAGAATAGAACAAAACAAAACAAAACAAAACAGAATAGAATCAAACACAATAAAGCATTTCAGAACAGAACACTACAAGCAATACAGGTCTTCAAAACATAACAACAGGAGATTAACAGTGGCTACCCTAGTGTCTCTTGCCTTCTTCGAAATGGTTGTTCTTATCCTCACACACAATAAACTCAAACAAAACAAAATAATATAAAACCAGATAAAACAAAAGAGTGAAAGCATTACAGGCCTTCAAATCAGACAATAAGAAATCAACAATGGCTACCTTAATGTCCTTTGTTTTCTTCAAAAAAGCTGTTCCTATCTTCTCACATATTGCAATCAAATAGTAAAAAAGAGACCTAAACCGATCAAATCAAAGAATAAAAGCACCATTGGACTTCAGAACCTTTCCCCCATATTTTTCGGGGATTTTGTATCTTATTGAGCCTCTCAGTTTCTTACACTAGGGAGAGGATGTGGTGCTTACACATGTGAGTTTGGTTTATTTCATTTAGGAGTATGGTCTCAAGTCACATCCATTTACCTATAAAAGCCTCAATGTGATCCTTCTTTATAGCTGAATAGTACTCCATTGTATAAAAGTACCACATCTTTTTTATCCATTCCTCAATGGATGGGCACTTGGGCTGTTTCAAGATTTGGCTATTACAAATTATGCTGCTATAAACATGGGTGCACATACATCACTGTGGTATGATGACTTCACTTCTTCTGGGAATATGCCCAGAAGCGGAATAGCTGGGTCAAATAGGACTTCCAGTCCTAGCTTTTTGAGGAACCTCCAGACTGATTTCCACAGTGGTTGCACCAGTCTACACTCCCACCAACAGTGCAGAAAGGTTCCTGTTCCCCCACAGCCTCTCCAGCATTTGTTGTTGTTGGTTTTCTTGATCCTGGCCATTCTTTCTGGAGTGAAATGAAATCTCAGAGTTGTGAAACAGCAATTTCAATACATCCAGCCATAAGCACAACACAAGGACAGAGGCCTAGGTCTGCCAGGAGGCTGAGGCTGAGCATAAAGGAGTGATAGAGCTGAGCCTGGAAAGATGGAAATGAAGATGTAGAGATAAGCAGGAACTGGGTGGCACAGGAGAGGGTTCTGGCATACCAAAGAGAAGGGACAGATGACACGACAGGGCCCCACAGGTGTAAGGGGCTGCCAGTGTTCCATTATCACTGCAGGATGAATATAGTTATTCAGAGCAGAAAGGGAAATAGAACGTATATAAGAGATCATGGGAGCATGGGATACCATGGCTTTACAAGTCCACTGCAGGTTCACAGACAGGTCAGGTGGGAGGGGCTCAGAGCACAATGTGCACAGTAAAACAGCAGCAAGTTCTTTACTGCCCTAGCAAGTTCCTGAGGACTTGGGTGGCATGAAGGACTGTTTTCAGGTTAGGGATATGACTGCTTTGCATCTTAGGAAGACACATGCAGAAAGAGCTGTATTTTTCAAGGAGAAGGCACTCACCCCAGTGGATGCCAAAGACACTGACTGAAATTTGGGAAGAAAACGAGAGAACTCCTCTTAACCTTTCTTACCTTGTCCCTCTGAAATTTAACATTTTATATAAGGTTTCTAATACAATAGCTGTATATACTTTAGTCAAAATGCCTTCACAGGCCATTTACTTACTACTATGTGATACTAGATAGGATCCTTGGCTCAGTTTCCTGTAAAATGAAGACACAAACAGCAATTATGTCACAGGGCTTTCATGAAGAAGAAATGATTGATATTTGTAAGGCCCTCAGAATAATGGTAGGCCCCAGAGAAGAATTCTATGAATACTTATTAAATTTTAAAAAGCAATTTATTAGTAAATAAATATCGGGGATACCAGCAAAATGTGTACAAACTACTGCTGTACACAGAGCATGAACTACAGCAGAATGACAGACCTGAGCTCTTGCCAAAGTCCACTGAGAGCTGATGAGACGCAGTATGACCCACAAGAACAGCAACCACCACGGAGAAGCACTACAGAGGTGCTCAGCAGGAAAAGCCAGCCCAAGAAGGTGACAAGAGGTGGGAGTTAAAAGCAGCTTCTTACTGAGACATCGGCATGGTGGGGCCACCCACCAAGATGGGATGCAGGAAGAACTTGGGTAAGGAGCTAGCAATGAGTCAGATCTGAGCCTGCCGCAAGCAGTGAAAGACCCAAACTGATTACATGTGGGCAAGGAGGTGTTCGTGGGATGCCAGAACACTGAAATGGATAGAAATCATGCAGAGGCCACTGATGAGGGCCACCAAGCATTTCTAGTTCTCCCTTGCCCTGGGAACATGGCAGGATCATATTTCCTGGCCCCCTAAAGCCACACAGGGCCATTTGATCCCTCCTAATCAATGAACTTCATGGGCAGAAACAACAAATGTCATTCCTGGGCTAAAGTAAAACCAGGGCTCTCCTCCCCTCTTCTACCATAACCAGCCAGGTTCAAAATAGGTACTGCTCCTACTGGCTGGGTCCCTAAGTGAGCAGGGTCTCTGAAGACTCACAGTGCACACGCAGTGCCAACAAGAAAGCAATCACAGTAGCATCATGCCCTTGCAGCCGGAGAGAGCTCTGCTTAGGGCTGTGGTGTAGTATGACCCACCCTATCAGGCAGAATCAGGGACACCCCTGGATGGGCAGAAGAGGAGCATCTCAGAACGGGTGGGGCAAGAGCAGCAGAGAGGCGGGAGCAGGGCTGGGGAGAATGTGTCACAGGCAAACTGTGCATGCCAGGCCATGTGCCTACACTACAAACAAGCCCAAGTCTGAGTGTAGCTGCTGACTTCCTGGTTTCCATTCTCCTGAGTAGTACAGGGGAAAAAAGAAGATAACAGACAGCAAAAATAAACAGTACCATTATAGAGCTTTCCACAGGGAAAAGGTGCATCGGGCAAAGATTGACACTACCACATTTTCACCTGAAAATTTTCAAATACAAGTTAAAATCATTTTCACATATGTATTAAATCAGTAGAGCAACACAAATACTGTGGGAAGAAAAGACCTGAAATACTATCCAAAAAATCTCCATGAAGAGAGTACATGTACATCTTAGGTATGATCATGTAAACAATGCCTAATCTTCTTAGAATGATTTAATGAGAGTAAGAGGACATTTCACAACTCTCCTTGCATAAAATGACCCCAGAAATAACAAGCTTAGAAAGGTTCTGAAGTCACTTTTATAAACTTGACATATTGATTTCTGTAGGCTGCAAAATGTTTTTCAAAAACACCAGCTGTTCCACATAACAGCAGGGGAAAAAAAATCATCTTTCTCAGTTTCTTTTACTATTCAAAAGAAGAATAAAATGAATCAATGCTGAATACATATCAAAAGTGTTATTTTAAATTGCCAGGATACAGAAAAGAGAAAAACCATATTTTGTTTTTTTTTTAATTGTTTCAACGAACTACAGAGTCAAGGTCAATTGTTCAAGATGTCACTGAACTGCTCTTTACAGAACAAAAAATGTGTTAAAGGAACGATGTGAGAATTTTCCAAATCATAATATTGAGCTCAGCAAACTAGGGAAGAACATGGTGCAGTCACATGGCCCTCAGCCACAAGGCAGCTGGGCAGGAAGTCACCTCTACACATTCGAGAGGCTTCCACTGTGGCCAGAGTGGGAAAAACACCCTGAGCTTCTACTTTCCTGTTAGGAATTTGAGAAATTAAAGTCCATTTAGGTTGTTCCAATCAAATCATTGGACTACGAGACCATTTTCCATGCAGCCTGCTACTGGAGGAGGACAATCACATTAGGAAAGACCCTGCCTATCTGCCATTGTGGAAGACACTGCCTAATTATTACAGAGTAACAATAACCAATCAGAAATGTACAGGAGGGACTTTCATTTCTATCAGTGCAGAGAAAATTTTGACAAAGATACATGGAAATGAATCAACTCTGCCTCCTCGAGACAGAAATGAGACTACTTTTGCAGTAAGAAGGTGGTAGAGCAGGCTGGTGACAAAGCAGGATCTGGAAGATGTGAGACCTTGCCCTCCCCTTCCCCAAATGGGTGGGAGACACTGAACAATCATCACTTCCAGACCTCAAATTCCTCAATTATCAAATTAGAAACAGGGTCTAAACAGAGGGCTTTTAAAGCCAATCTCAAAAGGTCACACACTGTGTGATTCAATTTACACAGCATTCTCGACACGACAAAATCATAGAGTTGAAGATCAGATCGGTGATCTTACCAGGGGTGCTGAGTGGTAGCAAGTGACAATGGGCAGTGAAGGGAGCTTTGTGGGATGGGGCAGTTTTGCCTCCTGCAGGCAAGCTGCTGACATGTGTCTATGTGTGTGGTAAGTGACATTAAGGTACAGAATGGGTGAACTATCGCACATTTGAAATTGGATTACAGTTGTGTAAAAGTACACATGGAGGGGAAGTCAGTGGAGGGCACTTTTCTGTGCAAACTTGGCAACTTCCTGTGAATATACAATTTTGAAACACAAAGGTTTATTTTTTAAGGGTCTGACTTGAAATATTTTAATCTACTAGATTACACCTTGGGATAACTCTTTTACCCATATTTATTGATCAAATATATAGGCTATATATACAACAGTCTTACTCCCCAACTGATTCAAAAATATAATTTCCAGAGGGTTCAAAGATGTAGGAAAAATGAAAGCATACAAACAATAGGAGACATAAACATTATAGATGCTTATTTTTATCACATTGTGGTATGAGGAAAGTTTTCTAAACTACGATTTAAAAAAAATTTTAAATGCTAGCAAGAAAAAACAATCAATGCTACAAATGAAATTAAAGGACAAATGACAAACTGTGGAAATCAGCATACATAACAATCCAAAGGCATGATAAAGGACATGAATGGGTAAGACCCCCAAACACACACAAAACAGATAAAAATCATACAGAGATAATCCACTAGTGACCAAAGAGCGGCAAATTAAAGCAATTTTTAATAATTTCTTCCAGGACAGATTAGCAAGAATAAAGACTGAGACAACACAGGGTAGAAGATGAAGATGGTATGAGGGTACAGCTGGTGAGGGTAATGGAGAAACAACTGGTGCATGCTCTCCCAGGGTGCTCTGACAGCATGTCAGTATGTAAAATAAGCCCTCTTCACTCAGCTATCACTGTACTAGACCTTTACCTAAGATAACAATGGCACAAGTAAGAAGCAAAATAGTAATGAAACAAAATACCTGCTGAACATGACCTACCTTAGTAACATTTATTTTAGCAGGCAGAAAAACGTAAAGCAATCATAATTGGGCAAAAACTGAAGACTAGTGACAAACTGTGGCACACACATACAGTTCTGTGTGGCCTATAAAAATGACAACATTTGACTCTTACTGATTAGTTTTGGCCAGAACACAACAGCAAAGCAGTCAAAAGCACAGTTCCTGAGCCAGGTTCCCTGGTCCATGACCAACTCCATCACAGTGTGCTAGAAGTAAACTGTTGAGCCTCTCTGAGCTTCTGTTTCTACCATAAAATGGGAATGATTGACAATGCCTACACCTCTTCAGGTTGCCATAAGAACTGAAAGAGCCATTAGCTACAAAGCATGGAGACGAGCCTAAGAAATGCTTGAAAATAGCTTGTTAAATTTAAAAAATTGTTATAAAAAATGTATCTGTGATGTGGCATGAGAAAAGACCACAGAAGCACATGATGACCCTATTCAGAATTAGAGGGAGGGATTGCCCTTCTTCAGACAGCATAACAGGTGTCATGACTAGATAGTGAGAGTGAGGGTTACTTTTGCTTTCTTCCTAGAGTTTTCTGTATCATTATAGACAAAAACAAAAGTTATAATAGCCAGTGGGCACCCTAAGGTGCTTTTGGAATGTGAATTAGCGGAAGCTTTCTGGGGAGCACTTCAGCAATATGCCCCACACTTTCTCAGCTGGTCTCCTGACTTTTGGAATTTATCCTGTGAAAATAATGCAAGTCCGCAAACATATGTATATATGCATGTACATGCATAAATACACATGTACACATATACATATAAAGGAATATTTACTACATTGATATTTACAACAACAAAATTAA
>RJWT010033928.1:0-13603 GCA_004365215.1 Cuniculus paca
GTAAGTACAGTAGCACTGTCTTTGTGCTAGCATGTTCACACAGAACCTCTTTCCTCTTGATGTTTAGCTGACTGTCTAGGTGTCTTCCAAGAAATGGCACATGGTACATTACACTGCAATTTGTTTACCTCAGTCCCTTTTTGTCTTAGTTACTTTGTCATCGCTGAGACGCGTTATCAACATCCACAATTTAAAGGAGGACAGGTTTGTTTTGGCTTATGCTTACCGTCCATGGTTGATCAGCTGCCAAACAGAATGCATGGTCAAGGGAAATAATGGAGGAAAAGCTGCTAATATCCTGGTGGCCAGGAAGCAGGGAGAGAAGGGAGAAGCCGAGGAGAGAGATATGTGCTTTTAAATCCTAGTGACCTCCTGTAACCAGGCCTTACCTCCAAAGAGTAAATCAGCTATAAGACCCCATGATTCAATCACCTTCGAAAAACCCTGCCTCTGAGCACATGAGACCTTTGAGGGACACTCTTTATCTAAACCATAATACCTTCTAAGCCTGGGGAAGTCTCAGCTTTCTCTGTCATTCCAGTCTAACCCTGCAGTCCCTTAATGAATTCAGGGTTTCTAGGAAGCTTTCTAGGAAGCTATTTAACTTTAAGCAATTTATTTATGTCCTATAAACCCATCCTTCAGGTGAAGAAACCCAAAGGTCTGGCTACCTGCTTTGAAAAGGGAAGTGGAAATTCAAAAGTCAAAGTCTCAATGTTCTTACCAAAGTTTACTGTTTTTTTTTTTTTCTAAAAACAGCTTTACTGAAGTATAAGTAATGCAACGTAAACAGCACATATTTAAAATGCATAATTTGATCAGTTTTGACATTTGCATAGTTTAAACCCATGAAATCATTACCATTAAAAGTTTCACTATGCCCCTTTGGGATTCCTCTGGCCTCATCAGTGACCCCCAGAAAATCACTGATATGTTTTCTGTCACAGTGGGTTGACTTGTTCATTTGCTAGAATTAAATATAAATGGAGTCTTATCATGTATACTCTTTTCATCTGATTAATTTCATTCAGCGTGATTATTTTGAAATTTATCCATACTATAGCATGTGATAGTAGTTCAATCCTTTTTGTTGCTGAATGGTAGAGCTAAGAAGAGATGGAGGCTAATGAAATACCCAGGGTATAGAATGAAGTCTAATTTAAAAGAAAATTATTGTTGTAGTAAGAACACTTAACATGAGAACTCTTCACTTAACAGGATCTTTTAAGTGTAACATACAGTACTGTTAACTACAGACAGTATTGTACAGCTGATCTCTATAATTTATTTGTCTTGTCTAACTGAAACTTATACCTGTTAAATAGCAAATTTCCATTTCCCCTCCACTCAGCCCCTGGTAACTATCATTCTACTCTCTGTTTCTATGAATTTGGCTATTTTAGACATCTCATCTTTAGTGGAATGATACAGTATTGGTCTTTCTGTAATTAATTTATTTCATTTAGCATAGTGTCCACTAGCTTCATCTCTGTTTTTGTAAATTGCTCAATTTCTTTTTTTTTTAAAGGCTGAATAAGATTTTATTTTATGTGTATCCCACATTTTCTTTACCTATTCTTCTGTTAATAAACATTCAGGTAGTCTTCATGTCTTGGTTATCATGAATTATACAGTTATGAACATAGAAATTCAGATCTTAATTTTGATTCTTTTGGGCATACAGCACACCCAGAAAGGGAATTGCTGCATCATGTGTGATAGGTCCCCTGCCCGACCTTGCTCAGTCATCATGGAGTTGGCCCAAATGCTGAATCATAATGGTGTCTAGTGCCGTCTTCCCAGAAGCCCCTGTGGCTTCTTCTTCCCAGCTGCCCTTGCCAAAGCCCACACACACCAAAACCTACCCAATCCCCATCACCTTTACAGAATAAATTAGCTGACGTTAGCCTCTAGAGTCCTCCTCTGTCAAAGCTTATATAGAACAGCCCTCTCCCTGTGTCTGCAGAGTCAGCACAGCTGCATGATGTGGTGACTCTCTCTGTGCCCATATTAAACTTTTACATCTTATCTCTTTCTCCTCCTTTTTCACTGTGCCACTTGTATCTTTTTCTTGCTGCCTCAGATTGAGTCAAAAAGACTCAATCAATGTGGTAGTTCTATTCATAATTTTTGATGTACCTTCATACTATTTCCACAGTGACTGTACCACTTTAGTTTCCCACTGGTAGTGTACAAAGGTTCCAGTTTCTCCACATCCTTACCAGCACTCTTTATCTTTTGTATTTGTTAATAATAGCCACCTCAACAGATGTGAAGTGACATCTCTTTGTAGATTTGATTTGGATTTCCCCAATGATTAGAGATGTTGGTCATCTTTCCACATAACTACTGGTTATTTGTATGCCTCTCCCTCCTTCCTTTTCTTCTACTACTTTTTCCACCTCTTTCTTTCTTTTCCTCTGGTACCTCCTCCCCTCCACCACGACTTCTTTTTCTCCTCCTCCTTACAATATATACTTCTTCCTCTTCTTCCTCCTCGTCTTCTTTTTCCCTCTTCATCTTCCTCTTATCTTTCTCCTCCTCCCTTTCTCCTTCTTCTCTCTTCATTATCATCCTTCTTCTCCATCTCCTTCTCCTTTTTCTTCCTTTCTCCTTCTCTTTCTTCTCCTCCTCTCCTTCTCCTCTCCTTATTCTTCCTCTTTTCTTTTCTGCTCTTTTCCTTCTCCTCCTCTTCCTCCTTCTTCTTTTGCTTCTCCTCATCTTACCCCCTCCTCTCCTCTGTCCCCCTCCTCTCCTTTGTCTTTTTTCTTTTTTCAGCATTGGGATTGAAGCCAGGTCCTTTGCATTGAGCTACATCCAAGTACTTTTTAAAAATTATTTTGAAACAAGATCTCAATAAACTGCTAAATTGAGAAGGTTGGGCTGGAACTTGTGATCCTATTGCCTCAGCCTCCCGGTGAGCTGAGATTACAAATATGTCATCATACTTGTCTTATGTCTTCTTTGAAATGTCTATTTTGGTCTTTCACTTATTTTTAAATTGGGTTATTTGATTTTTGCTATTGAGTTGTGTGAGCTCCTTATGTATTTTAGGTATTAAACTCCATCAAATATGTGGCTCACAAATATTTTTCTCCCATCCTAAAGATTTTTACTTTGTTAATTGTTTTCTTTACTGTGTAGAAATTATTTAGTTTAATGTGGTTCCACCCATTTTTGCTTTTGTTGCTTGTGCTTTTGGTATCATATCTATTATGTTTTCTTCCAGAAGTTTTAGAATTTCAGGTCTTGCATTTAAATGTTTGATTCATTTTGAGTTGATTTTTGTGTATAGTTTAAAGTTCTAATTTCATTCTTTTGTGTGTGCATATCGAGTTTTCTCAAAAGTTTGTTGATGAAACTGTTGTTTCTTTACTGCATTTTTGGCTCACTTATTGAAGGTGATCAGTTAATGCTATACGTATGAGTTTATTTCTAACTTCTCTATTTCATTTCATTGGTCTACATGTCTGTTTTAGTTGAAATAGTATACTTTTTAAATATTTTGGTTTTGTAGTACAATTTGAAATTTGGAGTATTATACCTCCAGCTTTGTTCTCTTTTGCAAAATTGCTTTGGCTATTCAGGGCTTTTGGGGGTTTCATGTGAATCCTAGAACTTTAAAACTTTTTTTCTATAAAAATACTATTGAAATTTTGAAATGTCATCAGTTCTGAATCAGTTTAAATTGTTTTACTTTTTGTTTATTTTTTCTTTCTCAAGATGAGTTCTATTTTCCTGCTTCTTTACATGCTTTTTGTTTGTTTGTTTGTTTCATGGAACATACACTAAAAAAAGTGCTTATCTGAAATTCAAATTTAATTGGGTATCCTGTATCTTATTGGGCAGCCCTATATCCTGAGAACTCCAGTTCTCTGGAGCTCTCTGCACTCATATCGTTGTCTCTTCTCCAAGCTCTGCTGAGTTCTTACCCATTGTTCTGTAACTGGACCCTCACAGCAGTAAGCTGGCTTATTCGCAGGGCTCATTATTGTGTCCTGTCTCTCAGAAATTGCTATCTTTTTTTGTCTGATGTTCATATCTCACGATTTTATCTTTTTTGGTTGTTTAATACAAGAGGGTAAATTTTTTCTCTGTCCCTCTATCTTAGTTGAAAGTAGCAGTTGATCCCTAGAGGTTATTATTTTGGACCAAGAGCCAGACATGATGCTATTGGGCCAAAAACATAGGTTTAATCCTTTCATGGAAGAGTTTGTTGGTTTACTTCATAGTTTCATGCAATCAGCTAACTACAAAGAAAAGAATGCTATGGGTCACAGGAGTACCTGATGATTATGACTCACTAGCATTATGAAATTGGTTAGAAGTACATTTTTGCTGAGCAGGTAAAAATGATGGGCCTTTGGGGTTATTACCAAATAAAAGGATAAATCAACACATTATGCCATATTACATTACTTGTGAGAGTTTGAACCAAAAGATAAGTTTTACTGAGGCTCAAATCTTGAAACTTAACTGGTTT
Source organism: Cuniculus paca (assembly GCA_004365215.1). NCBI lineage: Eukaryota > Metazoa > Chordata > Mammalia > Rodentia > Cuniculidae > Cuniculus > Cuniculus paca. The sequence goes on from RJWT010033928.1 coordinate 4,484, forward strand.
TGCGAGTCAGGGCCATGAAGAAAAGTATGGTGAAGTCGAGGTGGTCAAACTGGGGCCCTAGAGGAAAAATTTAAAATCTCTTACTTCCTGTTCAATAATCAGTTGTAGTCTCCCTGGAGGACTCTGGAAATAAAAACAAAGGCATGTCTTCTCTTTTATGTCTGGTTTCTTTTGATTCAGCTATATGCCGCTATCCTCTGGGCATGTCAGGAGGCCACATTCCGGATGAGGACATCACAGCTTCCAGTCAGTGGTCAGATTCCACGGCCGCCAAATATGGAAGGTGAGAATGGCTATATCAGGAAAGCCGGGATTCTGGGTAGTTCTGGTTTTCAGGACACAGATGTGTGATTCATTCAGCTAGTGAAGAGAGGTGGTCCTGGTCTGAGCTGGTGGAATGAAGGAAAGATGTTACGTGGGCTTGTCCTGCGCTTTGTTCTTTCAGAGTGAGAACGCAGGGCTTGGCTGCATGTGCTGCTCTGACAACCTCATCCCAACCACGGATGCCACAGAGCTACCTGCCCATAGTGAATGGATTCATTGATTTGCAATGAATTCTCATTACCTAACCTTCTCACTGTAAACTGCTGCAGGAAGAAGTCCAAAGCAAGAGTTATGGGAAGGTCCAGATGATGTGGGTTATGAAGAGTTAGGTGACCTGCTCCTCTTCTTGGGGGTATCCGTGCAAATATCACTCATTATGCAAAGAATGAAGGCCGTAACCAGACACTGAGGGCTTCAACAAATCCTTCTCTATTAAACTGCACTCGTAAACAGGGCATCGTAGGTTTCTCATAGCCATATTTCACTGGTCCTCTAACTCAACATAATCCCAACTCAAAAACTACTCTTGGAATTTATTCCTCCTTCTGGGATCTAATTCTTGCAGTGTAAGGTACTGATTTTGTTAAAATGGAATCACACATAAGAAAAGTGACCTTGGTAAACTTTTCTCATAATATTTACCTTAGTGTGAAAAACTAGAGGGATGGTTGGTGAGGTTGGAAGGGAGCAGCAGATGAATGGGTAACATCTGCGAGAAAAGAGAGCATTCCAGGGAGGAGGGAAAGTGGCAAGAGGTTCCCAAAATAAATCTTATACTGGTTTCACAATTTTGCTCAGTAGTAACTCAGCCTGGAGGTAATAAAATGAAACCAGATTATTTACTACTCCCCTGACATGCTGTTAGCCCTTACCCTCACGGTGGGTTCTCATAGTGTTTGTTGGGTGGCCATGCCCATCCTGCTGATTAACATTCCACTGCACTGCATAGCCCACACTGGAGAACATAACATCCCTCCCTCCACACTCCCACAACTTGATATCCAAGCCACGAGTGGCGAACTGTGTTAGACTGACTTTGAAAATTGGGAAGGGGGATGGTGAAAGGCCTCCATGGGGGAATAGAGTGTAGAAGAGGTTTCATGTCCTTTGAAGTCTCTAAATCAACTTGGAAAATAAAGGCTACATGCTTTCTAAAGGCTTCCAGCTCCCCAGTAGTGATTCTCTATGGGTTTCATAGTGCTTCTGAGAAAGGAAACTGACCACAGATGGGAGTGGTGGGAGCAATCAGATCAGTGGGGAGAACCTCAAACTCTGGCTGGACTCTCAGCTTGCTCTCTTCCCTCAGTACAGAACAGTTACTTGCTGTTACCTGATGAACAACTCTTACGATCTTATAGTTGCTTCCTCTCTCCCCAACCTTTGCCTCTCAAGGCTGGATTCAGAAGAAGGGGATGGAGCCTGGTGTCCTGAGATTCCAGTGGACCCTGATGACCTGAAGGAGTTTCTGCAGATTGACTTACATACTTTACACTTTATCACTCTTGTGGGGACCCAGGGGCGCCATGCGGGGGGTCATGGCATTGAGTTTGCACCCATGTACAAGATCAATTACAGTCGGGATGGCACTCGCTGGATTTCTTGGCGGAACCGGCATGGAAACCAGGTAGGATGAAGAGACATTGATTCCCTGGGAAACCAAGACCAGATTTTGACTTAGGCCAGAAGATGAGCACAAGTTGTGTCGGTATGTGTATCTACAGACCTGGCATGCCCTTGTAATCATGACCTAGGTTAAGGGAGGTGGCCCAGAGAAGAATATTAGGGCAGCTAGGAAAGCTGAGTGGATATATTCTCTTCCTTGAATTAAAGGGGAGGGGCTATCAAAAGGGCAATGGGTGAAGAAGAGTGAACATGATTTTATACCCTCTCTTTACTGTCTCTCTTCTCTCTCTTCTTAGGTGATGGATGGAAATAGTAACCCCTATGACATTTTCCTGAAGGACTTGGAGCCTCCCATTGTAGCCAGATTTGTTCGCTTCATTCCAGTCACTCACCACTCCATGAATGTGTGCATGAGGGTGGAGCTTTATGGCTGTGTCTGGCTAGGTAGGTCTCTAGCACCGGGATCTCACCGATCTTATGAAAAATGCCATCCAGGGGAAATAAAAACAATCAAATAAGAAAGGGATGGGATCAGTTACCCTGGAATGAAATTATTTCCTTTTGGTTAGAGTAGAAAATGGATCACTGTTCATTTACCCAGGGCTTGGTGATGCACACCTGGAATGATGTATTTAGTCACTCTGCTCACTGCTACTAAAGAGTGGCCCTCAGCAGTGTTCCTTGTGTACCTGAATTGAACCCTAGTGGACGCGCTGCACAAGTTTGTACCCTGGAAGCTCATGTACCTCCCTAGGGGTAGACAGTCTGGGCAGCAATCACATCTCATTCCTAGTGGTACTGACAACTGTGTTTCCTTTGGCAGATGGCTTGGTGTCTTATAATGCTCCTGCTGGGCAGCAATTTGTACTCCCTGGAGGCTCCATTATTTATCTGAATGATTCTGTCTATGATGGAGCTGTTGGGTACAGGTAAGTTCTGGGAAAGTTTGGCCCTCAGAATGAGAAAATGACCACCAGGAAAAAAAAATATTTTATATATCTCGATTAATTATCAATCCACTAATCGGTATTTAATTTCTGTACTAGTTATTGTGAGACAATTTAGATAAAGTAAACTATGTGGTCTTTATTTAAAAGGAATTTAAAGCTGATTTTGGGAAGACAAGGTAAACACACAGAAAATAACAAGAAATTATACAAATAAATGGTTAAATTTTGTCATGTGAGTCAGAAGTATGGTAGCCATACTTTGATCTGGAAAACAAGTGTAGGTCCTGACACAAATATTGGCTTAGTTGTGGAAATACAGGGCTGGAAAAATTGAAGTAATAACTATAATAAATTAGGCAAGTCATGAAGTTCAGGAAGAAAGGACTTCATAAACATATTATGAAAATATGGAAAATAGTAAAACTTACAGTAGATAAGAAACATTTTTAGGAAAGATGAGAATTGAAACAGGGGTTAAGGCAGATGGAAAGAAACAGAGGAAACAGGGCTGAGGATGGGAATTTTCTGATTAGGGCAGTGACTAGATTGGGAGCAACAGAAAGTACCAGCAGATATCCCTGAAATGGATCATAGGAGAGCCATGTTGGAGAACGGTGATTTGACAAGTAGGAATTGGGAGTTTCTAACTCTCTCACTCTACACTGTACCATTCTCAATCCCATATCAACACTTTTCCCTCTTAGCTCAGTCCTTATCTGGAAAGATTGAGCTTGGGAGAGAAGTTAGACCACAGTGAAGTTCAGACCAAATGATGTGGTTTCCAGGGTTGAGAGGTAGAGAAACTAAGTTTCAGGAAAGGGAGAATGTAATTTAGCATGTCCAGTAGTTGCCATTGTCCCCTGCTGCCAACCCCTGTGTGAAGTCCTGATTCATCCTGTCCTCTGTTCCTCTGTTCTGCTTCTGGTCTGAAGAAAGACAGCAAGTCTGAGGACAAGGGGCTGTCTTTCTTCAAGTCCTCCTTGAGACAGAAGAAAACCTGGTGGTCAACTGATCTTGGCAAGACAACCTTGCTCTCTAAAACATCTGGCAGAGGCTCTGTCAAGTTAATTGGTAAGAATGTCATGGATGACAAGGCCAAGAATGGCTACCAGCCTCCAGGCTCCCAGCAGCCAAATGCAAATGCAGTTGGAACTTCCTTTTTATCCACTTAGTCATTGTTCTTTTCTTTTTTTCTAAACTGTCTTGGCCTAATTTCACTCAGCCATACTCCCAGCTGTAATACACTCAAAGCATAGAGGAAATCAGAGACTAATTGAACTCAGTTTAGGTTAATCAGTCTTTGCTAATCAACTGTTGCTATGTGCAAGGAATTTGACTGGGCATTGTAGGTATTCAAAGGCAGTGAAGTCATTGATCTTCACGTTAAGGCACTTGCAGATTGGAATGGAGGTATGTGAGGACATGAACTGCCATGATGTGAGGATGTAAGAGATACTTTATTAATTCATGGAGGACTATAGTACAAGGTATGCTGTAGGAAAGGGGACTATTGGGAGTGAAAATAGGTGGATTTATGTAATAAAACTTACTTCTGCAGGCTCTAAGGCTCAAGTGATTAAAAATTTATAAGAAAAGCATTTTGTAAAGATTAAGTGCTACACATACATAAGTTATTATCTGATTGAAAGGCCTATAAAGAAATAATGGAATAGATAAAATCTGAAATTTGCAATCTGAAATGTGTCCCAAAAGATGGGCAGAACTTCCATGAAGAAAAGAGGAGCTGTGGTTACAAAGTTTAGAGGAGTGCTCTGGAGAATATTTATGTTTAGTGAGCCCTGGGGAATATTTACGTAGCAAAATAGTATATGAGAAGTGTAGCAGTGCAGATTATGCAATATTTGGAGGGGATTTGAATTTCAAGTCCAGGAAGAAAAAATGGAGAAGAAAAAGGAAGGAGGAGGAAAAGGACTAATTCTTTGTCAACATCATTGATATGAATTAGTGAAGATTTTTAAAGCTGAGAAAGGACACAATTGGAGCTGTGCGTTAAGTAGATTACTCATGCAGCATGCAAAGATTAGATGTGAGTGGACTGAGAAAGTAATGTGGGATATTTTCACACTCTAAATTCTGTCAGGTAAGGTCACAGTGAGAGCCATGGGGATGGAACATTTGCAATCTGACTGGATATAAGGGGCAAGAAGAACAGTGAGAAAAGCAGATGAAACATGAGCATCTATAGGACTGAAACAATGGAGCTAATATTTATGCATTCAGCAAATACATTTTGAGTGCTTACTATATACTCGGTACTATGAGTTCTGACTATGAAATCAAAGCACAATTGAAAAAATTAGAAACCTGGGTGAAAGAGTTAGCTTAATAGAGGGTAGTGATGGATTTAATTTGGGATATAAATCTAAAGGACAATTGAGACAGTCACATGGAGGACAAGGAGAGTAGTTGGAAATACAGCTTTGGACTCCAAAGAAGATAAAAGAATTAGAGAAATTTAATAATTGAGGTAATTATGTATCTGGCTCTGGGAAGGCTGAGGGAGGAGATCCAATATATCCAGGTAAAGGAGTTTAGGAAATATATGAGAGTTGCAAAACAAAATATATTTTTGACAGTGCCAGGAATCAAGCCCAGGGCTTTGTTTATGTTAGGTAAATGCTATATCATTACTTGTATCTCTAGCCCTTACTTTTTTTAAGTAAAAAATTACAAAAGTAATCTATGCTCATTTTAATAATTCTAATACTTCTAAAGTATATAAACTAACCTTGGAAAGTTCCCTTCTTTATTCTATATTTGATTTAATTTTGATCACAGAGAAATGGGAGAATCATTTCTTTTAATTTGTGTTGCTTTTCATAAGATTTTCAAGGGATTTATTTTTCTGAGGACAATGGCAACTATATTTATTACAAGTAAACTTATGTTCTTCCAGCCTTCTGATCTGCAGAGAGAATAAATAAAAGGCAAAACCTCAAAAGGAAGATTCAGGCTCTAGTCACTGCATAAAACCAGTCAATTTTATAATTTGCCAAAAAATTTAAGTACAAAGTTTATTTTAACATGTATCTAGCTGGGCATGGTGGTGCATGCCTGTAATCCTAGCTCTCAAGAGGCTGAAGCAGGAGGATCATCTTGAATTTGAGGCTAGCCTGAGCTACGTAAGCTAGTTCAAGGTCAGCCTGGACTACATAGTGAGACCCTGTCTCAAAAACAATGTCTCTATGAGGCTGACATAATCTTAACTGTTTTCTTGCAATTCATGAATTTTACATACTTCCTGTTCGCGTTATAGACTTCAGAGGTCACTAGCAGTGTTGCTTGAGGGTACTAGCAACTCTTCTTTTGGAAGGCTCCTACCATATCTCCTACAGCTTGTGGTACAGAGCTGGATGAAAGAGATGTTTCATGTGATGGGCTCTTGCTCTGTTCCTCCATGAGAAGAAGGAAGGATGCCTTTTCATGTTCGTCACATAGGCAAATTAATATAAATACACATCTTCTTGGTAGTTGACTGGTCAAAATGGTGGAGTGCTGAGTGTCAGCTACTCAGCTTCTCCAGAACAAACTGTTCAAAGTCTGGAAAACAACAGCCCAGAGAGAATCCAAAGAGTGTGCAGGACACGTGGGAACCATGAGGGAACTGACAGTGGGGAAGAAGGAAACAGGATTCATTGCTACAGACTAAAAAGCTCACTGCTGCAGATCTAAGACTGAGCAGTGTGACTAGAGCAACTTCAGCAAAAGCAACTTTGCACCCCACTGGGAGACTGAGACCTGACCAGGAGAGTCTTATACAGTTGGAGGCAGCAGTGATAACATGAGACACTGCTTCCTGAGTGCACCCCCTCAGTCAGCTATTGGTGAGTGAACTAAAAAGGCACCTGGTGCACAGTTGCTCTGAGGAACAGCAACGGGACAGACTTGGTGGGGTTACTCAGTACAGACTGTGGCTCTGCCTAGGGAATTAACATAGAACTGGGGGCACCAGAGGAATTCATTTTTGAGGGGTAGTTGCTTAACTTTTGACTTTAATTGTTTGTTTGTTTTCTTTATCCTTTCTCTCTCTTTCTTTAATGGTCTTTCTTATTTTGCTGATGTTTATATGTGAATGAAAATTGTCTCTAGTCTTTCCAGTTCATCTCAATATTCTCTTGTTTTCTCCTTCATTCTTCCTTTCCTGCCCTCCTCTCCAGCTTCCCAGAGTGTTGGTGACCATCCTTTATCCTTCAGCCTTGCTTCCACTATATTTCTCTTCAGTTATTGCTCTGCTTTGTCCCCTTTCCCTCCTAAATTCCCCTTCCCCACAGGATAGAATCACTCTACCTAGGGGAAACTCACTGTGTACAAGTTCCTAGTCTATGTTAGATGTAGTCAATTTCTAGGCTGTGCTTGATAACATTGTTATTGCTAATTGTACTACTTTAGCTAGAATTCTATACTTGTTGTAATTGGTTGTTAACCTTTATATGACAACAGTGTAATAATCTGGGGTCATAATCATCCCCATAGTCCAGTACCAAAGATCTGGGTGCTTGACCAAATAGATAGCAACTCCTTATCCTTAATAAAGTGGGAAGATAGGACCTTGGGACAGACACAAAGACCAACAGCTACACCTAGAAGACATCTCGGAGAAACAGACATTTTCCAGAGAATCCATAATACCAGTGATAAAGCTACATTACATAAGAAAAATACAAACATTAACATAGAAAACAAATTTAAATTAAAAAATAGAAATGGCAACACACAGAAGCAGTCCTAGGCTTCCAGCCCCCATAGGACAAATCTGGGGGACAGTGAGATAGAGGAAATCTGAAGTCTTTCACCTGAATTTTCTGGAATGATAGCAGCAGAAATAAAAAATACATACATGAATCTATAGAGAAAGCAGAACAAATAATTTCACAAGTTAAAAAAGAGATGACAACCATGATGAAGGACTTGCTCAGCAAGCTAGAGTAGACATAGATTTAAAAAATAGAGGAGGATAAAAAAAATGTTGGAAACAATGAATGCCCAGCATAGGAAAGAAATGGAATTCATGAAACAAATTCAAACAAATATCCAGAAAGTTAAAAATTCCACTGAAAGTTTGAAAAACTTAGGAAAGAAAGTGAAGATAGCTTATCAGATCTAGAAGACAAAATCATGTATAAAGATTTTTTTAAAATAACAAAGGATCATGAAAAAAACAATCCAACAACTGCAAGATGGTACACAGTAAAACAACATAAGACTGATTGGAGTCAATGAAAAAAGGACATAAAAAAACATGTTCCTAGGAGTAATAGCATAAAACTTTCCAAGCATGGAAAAAAGAATCTGACATACAGATAAGTGAGGCTTACAAAATGCCAATTACTCGTGACCAAAATAAATCTACACCAAGGCATATAATAATCAAGGTTCCAAAAACTCAGCACAAGAACAGAATATAAAAAGCTGTTATAAAAAAGAAACAAATTGCTTATAAAGGCAAGCCCATCAAAAATCACAGAACACTTCTCAACACAAACCCTTAAGGAGAGCTTGGAGTAAAGTATTTCAAATTCTGAAAGAAAAAACTTCCAACCCAGATTGATCATCCTGAAAAATTATCTTTCAGAATTAATGGAGAAATAAAATACTTCCATGGCAATGAGCAACTGAAGAAATTCAGGACATCCAAACTAGTTCTACAAAGGGTTTTGAAAGATACTCTAGAAAGAGATAATAAAGACCACAACTCCAAGACTACCAATAGAAAGAAGCCACCAGACAGGGCAAACAATTAAACAGAGGGGGAAGGCAGGGAACCACCAGCAGGAAAATAATACAAGGACAAGCCAATATATATCAGTTATAACCATCAATTTAAATGGTCTCAATTCACCAATCAAAAGAAGTAGACAAGCAGAATAAATCTAGAAACAAAATCTAACAATATGATCCATTCAAGAAACACATTTAACTCAAAAAGAAGGCCATAAACTGAAAAATCAGAGGATGGAAAACAATACTTCATACAACAAGAACCTAGAAGAAGCAAGAGTAGCTATTCTGTTTTCAGACAATGTAAACTTTGAGCCAAGACTGATCAAAAGAGATAAAGAAGTTTGCTACATATTTGATAAGGAAAACTTCAAGAATAAGAGATTACAATCATAAATATGTATGCACCAAATACAGGTGTGTCCAACTATATAAAACAAGTCCTAATGGACATGAAAAATAAACAAGCACTAACACAATTATA
>RJWT010033929.1:0-13825 GCA_004365215.1 Cuniculus paca
TATGGTAGCCAATGCTGTTTTGCTAATATCTTGAAATTCTATATTGCTTACATTGTTCTGCTTTGTTTGTTTGGTTTTATTATGTTTTGTTTTGTTTCTACTGTTTTAGTTTGTTGTATTTTGTTTGATTTTACTTATCCCTGATGGTATGGGCAGGTACACTGCAGATAACAAGAGCCATTATAGTAGCCTTATTGATTGCTTTGTTTGTTTGTTTGTTTTACACTGTTTCAAAGTCATGTTCCACGTTCATTGCTTTGTTTTGATTGACTTTAAGCTGTTTTGTTTTGTTTGGTTGTATTCTTTTCAAAATTAAAAAAAATTATAGGGGCAAGAAGTTATTCTTGAAATTAAATGATAGCAGACATGTGTCAAGGAATATTGCAGAGGTTTGATCCCTTAACGAATCACATGATAGACAAACATGTGGAAAACGCAACTACTAGTGGCTGAGCAACTGGAAGGAGCATGGTAGTTGGGCCAAGATGGCAGAGGCCGAGAGACCGGTCAGCCAAGGTGATCTGTGGCAGACCTGGCTTCCTAACCACATCGTGTTCTCCCAGCTCCGGGAGGGACTAAAACACCAGCGCTGTGCAGAAGCTGAGAAACCAGCTTCTTTGTTGTTGTCCTTGTCGCCTCCTCTGCTGCCACAGTTGCTCACGAGAAACCTAGTCTTCTTCAGCCAGGCGGAGACCTCTCTCCTGTGGGATGGAGAAGGCAGCTTTCAATGGTTCGCCTTCCGGGCATCAGCAGTGGTAGTGAGGAGCCCGCCCTCTCCCAGTGCCAGAGATTGCTTTGCATGAACCCATCTCATTTGAAATTTAGCAAGTTTTGTTAAGTCCTACACAACATCATGTAGCACGTATAGAAAAGAAAGGACTTATGATATTAGAATTACCTAAAAGGTAATTCTGATTTTGGAGGTGGAAAAATAACAGTGAATTGAAGCACCACTCTAATTGCTGAAAGATTTTTCACCAGTTCTACATCTCTGACTCTAAAGCATGCTGTGTGTTATCCAAGAGAAATGCCAGATAGTCCTGTTAACATCAGACGATGTAATAAGAATTTATTCTCTGTGAAAGCCCCAGATACCCACTAAGGTGATTTTACTTTCAGAAGCAGAAGAGGAAAGTCGAATACTCAATAAAGGAAGAACATGTACTGCATCTCTGGGAGAGATACCAGTTGCATTTGACTTTGGGCCATTGGCAGCAATCCTGAAGAATATATTTGAACAAAAAGGCAAAGATGAAGTAGTGGCATACTCACTGTACATCTTGTATGAGAATGCAGAAGCTTTCCCTACATATGTTAGTCTGTTACAAAGCCCTGGGACATGCGTGGGCTGACTGGGGGAGAGCCAGATACCAGCTCCTTTCCAGTGCGCAGCCAGGGAGACAAGAAGAGCTTATGCCACCCTTCCCCCACCTCCCAGGCAACCTGCTGATCTGGAGAAATACAGGCTGTGATGATAGCTGATGAGGTAAAATAAAACTTAATGCTTGTAGTGTTTAGTGTTTCACTGACTTTGCAGGCCTAAAGCCAGTAGTCTGATCATCTATTCAGAGGATAACAATACACAATGTAACATATACAGGGGATCTCCTTCTAAAGGCGGTGGCCATTGTTAATTCCCTATTATCGTGTTTTGAAATCCTGTATCATTGTCATCATTTTGTTTGTTTGGATTTTATTTTGTTTTAGTTGTTTGATTTTGTTGTATCTGATGGCACAGGCAGCTATTTTGAAAATAACAAGATATATTATGGTAGCCATTTTGGATTTACTATTATCTTCTTTTGAAGTCCTGTATTTCATTCATTGTTTTGTTTTTTACTGGTTCTAATCTGTTCTTGTTCATTTGATTTTACTATGTGTGAAGGTATGGGCAGTTATTGTGAAGACAACTAGAGGCATTATGGTAACCATTGTTGATTTCCTATTACCTTGTTTTGAAATCCTGTGTCACTTACACTGTCTTGTTTGATTGACTTTATTCTGTTTTATTTTGCTTGGTTTCATTATATCTAAAATAAAAATTTTAAAAAGTCCTGGGAATATTGGAAACTTGCTGGGTCTGTTGCCCATGCATCCTGCAGCTGAAGATAACTATATTTATGATGCTTGTGCTACACTCTGCTTACCCTGTGTCCCCAAAATCTTAGTGATCACTACCAAATCAGGAATGCTGTATCACTGTGTTGTGCTCAAGGGGGAAGAAGAAAATGACCACACATCAGAAAAATCCTGTGCTTCCAGGGCTGAACTCATTCCTTCTCTGTATGTATTTGAATGTGTCAAGTTAGAGCTGGCCCTGAAACTAGCATCTGGACAGGATGATCACTTTGATTGCGACTTTTCTTGTCCAATCAAATTTCACAGAGATCCCAAGTGTCCTTCAAGATATCACTGCACTCATAAAGCTGGTGTGCATAGTTCTGGGTTACCTTGGATTCATAAACTTCACAAAATTCCTTGGATCAGATGAAGAAGATAAAGATAGTTTACAAGAACTTGCTGCAGAACAAAAATGCTTTGTGACCCACCCAGCCACCCTGGAGCAGCATAGCAGCCGCAGCTCTGGGCTTGGCACAAGCCAAAGGCACTCACAGCAAATTTCACCTAGCCACGCAGCTTGGGACCTCACGGGCAGACCTGCGCCAATTCCACCATCAGCCCAGGACATTTTTAACATTCCTGGGGTCCTGCCTGGGTTCCACCCAGCCACCCCAGAGCAGCATGGCAGCCGCAGCTCTAGGCCTGGCATGAGCTGAAGGCGTGCACAGTGAATTTCACCTAGCTGTGCATATTGAGACCTCACCAGCAACCTGTTAGGGACCTGCTCCAATTCTACCTTCAGCCAGGGACATTTTTAACACCCCTGGGGGTAGATGCTGCTCACCGGTAACCAGCTCAGAGGGAAGGCAGAGGCAGGCCCTGCATTCCAACAGACAAAGGGAGGCCCTGCTCACTGGTAGCCAGCTCAGAGGGAAAGCGGAGGCAGGTCCTGCTCCACATGCATTCCTGCAGCCCTCAGAATGCTTCTTCCCCAGGTAACCGGCAAGGGCTGGGAAAAACAGAAGCAGGCCCTGCACCAGAGCACCCAGTGGCCACCATTGGATACCCGTAGCCAGCACTGGCCAGGAAAACCAAACAGTCATGCTCCAGAGAAATTGTAGCCAACATGGGAGGTTCCCAAAACCCCACTACCTGCTTGTTTGGAAGAAACAAGGCGAAGAAACAAAAAGCAGTCCCTGGACTCTAACCCAAGCAGAGCAAGTCCAGGAGATGAAAACATGGAAGAGATCATGAGTCACACACCTGAAGTTTCTGCAGTGATGGCAACTGAAGTAAAGAGACGACTCCATGAGGCTATAAAAGAAATTAGAACAGAAATACTATCTCAGGTAAAAGAAAAAATGAAAAACATAATAAAAGAATTACTAAGCTTCTCTAAAGAAGACATAGATTAAAAAAATAGAGGAGCAAAGGAAAATGAGGGAAACCATGAATGAACAATATAAAAGAGATTTTGAATGCATGAAACAGATTCAAAGAGATATCCAGGAAATTAAAACCTCCATTGAAAGCGGGCAAAATCTCTTGAAAGAAACTGAAGATAGAAGATAGAATTAAATCTCCATTGAAAGCTGGCAAAATCTCTTGAAAGAAACTGAAGATAGAAACTTTCAGACCTTGAAGACAGGTGTGCAGCTTGCGAATGGGAAAGGAAAGACCTCTTAAAAGTAATGAGGAACCAAGAAATAACAATTCAAAGACTGCAAGATGATGCAAAGCAAAATAATTTATGAGTGATAGCTATCAATGAAGAAGCAGGGGTCAAAACAAAAGACATAAAAGTTCTATTTACAGAAGTGCTAGCAGAAAACTTTCCAAACATGGGAGAAAGACGTGCTATTCAGATAAGTGAGGCATATAGAACTCCAGCTAGCCATAACCAAAACAAATCTATACCCAGACATATAATAATCAAGATCCCAGAAATTCAACATAAGAACAGAATATTAAAAGCTGTTTGAGAAAAGAAACAGATCACTTATGAAGGTAAACCCATCAGAATCACAACAGACTTCTCAACACAAACCATCAAGTCAAGAAGAGCTTGTAGTGAAATATTTCAAGTCCTGAAAGAAAACAACTTCCAACCCAGGTTGATATACCCTGCAAAACTATCTTTCAAAATCAATGGAGAAACAAGATACTTCCATGACAAAGAACAACTGAAGGAATTCATGACTGCCAAATCAACCCTACAGAGAATACTGAAGGACATTTTAGAAAGAGATTTAAAAAGACCATGGTTCCAGGAAGAGCAGCAGAGGGAGATCACCAAGTGGAACAGACAATAGAATGAAGGGGAAAAGTACACAGCCAGTGGCAGGAAAATAGCATGGCAGAGATGAGCCAGTGCATGTTGGGCATAACCATTAATGTAGACAGCTTCAATTCGCCAATAAAAAGAAACACAGGTAGAGTGAATCAGGAGACAAGATCCATCAATATGCTTTATCCAACAAACACATTTAACTCAAAAGGGAATTCATAGATTAAAAGTCAAAGGAGAGAAAACAATGCTCTATGTGACAGGAAATCAGAAAAAAACAGTAGGGGTAGCTTGCTCACCCACTGCAGAATGGAAAGGAAAGATATGGCATTTCTATACAATGGAAAGCTACTCAGCTATAAAGAAAGATAACCTTGAGACTCTTGTAGGTAAATGGATACAACTTGAGAGCATGCTTATGGGTGAAAAGGTTCAGAGTCACATGGGTGAACATTGTATTGTCTCCCTAGTATAAGAAACTGGGGAAATTTGTGGGATCCAAAATACAAAATAGAGGTTGTGAAGGTGAAAGGGAAGATGTCTCTAGGGGGAAGGCAATGGCCATTGTTAATCTATTATTCTGTTTTGAGGCCCTTGGTTTTATTGTTTAGTTATGTTTGATTTTATTATATTTGATGGCATGGACAACTATTGTAAAAATAACAAAAATGTATTATAGCAGTCATTATTGATTTCCTATTATCTTGTTCCAAAGTCTTTATTGCTTTACTTGTTTTCTTTTTATTGGTTTTATTCTATTTTGCTTTGATTGATTTTGTTATGTGTGAAGGTCTAAGCAGCTACTTTGAAGATGCATCATGGTAGCCTCTGTTGTATTCCAACAGTCTTGTTTGAAGTCCTGTATTGCTTTCATTGGTTTTTTTTTAATTGGTTTTATTCTAGTCTGTTTTATTTGATTGTATTATACCTGAGGGTATGGGCAGTTATTTTGAAGATAACAAGAGGCATTATGGTAGCCATTATTGATTTCCATTCATCTTGTTTTGAGGTCTTGTATCATGTTCATTGTTTTGTTTTGATTAACTATTCTGTTTTGTTTGTTTTCATTATGTCTGATGATATAAACAGCTACTTTGAAGATAACAAGACGCATTACGGTAGCCACTGTGGTATTTCAATTGCCTTGTTTTGAAGTCCTGTATTGCTTTCATTGTTTAGTTTTGATTGGTTTTATTCTTTGTTGTTGTGTTTGATTTTAATATGCCTGATGGTATGGGAAGTTATTTTGAAGATAGCAAGGGACAACATGGTAACCATTGTTGGTTTATTTTTATTTTGTTTTGAAGTCTTGTATCACATTCTTTGTTTTATTTTGATTGAACATTCTGTTTTATTTTGTATTTGTTTTATTCTCTTCAAAATAAAAAAAAAAGTGCTTCATGGAGCACATCCTTTGTACAAAGCTATTGCCATGCAGGCAGCCAGCTCCAATTCAAGGATTCTGGATAGTTCCTGATATTCAAGGGCCCATGATGATCTGCATTACCAGTACTTATGAGTATCTTGTAAGGCCTTTATTAAGTACAGTCCACCCAGCATCTCCTCCTCTGCTTATTACCCAAGATGATGTTGAAGTTTCAGAGTCTCCCCTCTATATTCTCACTGTAACCCCTGATTCCTTTGAAAAGCATATTAGAAGCATTTTGCAGTGTAGTGCTGCCAACCCAGCATTTGTGAAGTCATCAGAAAAGGATTTGGCCCCTCCTCCTGCAGAATGTCTCCAACTCATCCACAGAGCCACTCAGGTGTTCAGAGAACAGTATGTTCTTAAGCAGGACCTGGCAAAGGAGGAGATTCAGAAAAGGGTCAAATTATTATGTAACCAAAAAAAGAAACAACTAAGTGATCTCAATTATTGTCGAAAAGAGAGGAAAAGTCTACGGGAAATGGTTGAGCGCTTAGCTGACAAATACAAAGAAGCCAAGGAAAAACAAGAAGATATCATGAAAAGGATGAAAAAAGTACTTCACAGTTTTCACTCTCAGCTCCCAGTTCTCTCCAATAGTGAGAGAGACATAAAGAATTACAACTGATCCCTGATCAACTTCAACATCTGGGCAATACCATCAAACAGGTTACTATGAAAAAAGACTATCAGCAGCAAAAGATGGAAAAGGTGCGGAGTCCTCAAAAACCCACCACACTCTTTGTGCCTACCAGCAAAAGTGCATCCAGTCTGTCCTCAAGGAGGAGAGTGAACACATAAGAGAAATGGTGAAGCAAATAAATGATATCCAAAATCATGTAAACTGATACCACCAGGAAGAGTCACACGTGAAGTTAAAGCAACTGCTGTTTAAACCCATATGGTAAAATAAACAGGTAGCCCTGTCTAATTTATAAGGAGACATTTTGGATGAAAAATTAAAAAAAAAAAAAAAAGGACACCTACTAGAAGAAAACAGAACAACACTGGAATAATGGTACGTTCATGTTTGAGCATTGGAAATTGCACGCCAAATTCCCTGGAATTAATATTTCTATGAAAAAAACAATTACATCATGTTAGTAGACTTGCAAGGAGTTTAAGTAATGACTGCTCAGCAGAGAAATCCATGTCCCCTCTCTGAAGGGACTGTTTTACTATGATATGTAAATAAATAAATACATAAATAAATAAAGTCATGTACATTTTCACATAAAATTTTTTGCTGAATAAAAAATAAAAACGAAGCCGGGCGTGGTGGCTCACACCTGTAATCCCAGCACTCGGGAGGCTGAGACAGGCGGATCGTTGTGAGTTCGAGACCAACCTGGGCTACAAAGTGAGCTCAAGGCCAGCCTGAATGGCATAGTGAGACCCTGTCTCAAAAAAAAACAGGGCTGGGGATCTAGCTCAGCGGTCTAAGCGCCTGTCCGGCAAGCACAAGGTCATGAGTTCAATGCCCGGTGCCGCGAAAAAAAATAAAAAATAAAAAAATAAAAATGAAATAGTGAATAAGTTAGGCTAGAATATATCAGGATGTACCCAAGTTACTGACTAGTGTATAGATTTGGGGCGCTAAGGACATGGCTCAGTGGTACAACACTTGTGTACCTTATGCAAGGCCTTAGGTTCAATCCACGGTTCCAAAACAAAATCTGAAATTAGGATAGGTATTGTTTAGGGTGAATTTTGTGAATACACACAGATTGTTATGTGAAATACGTATAAATAAACACAAATAAAATGTAAGTTTGTGCATGCATATATATCCTATAGTGATTATGAGATGTATATGTCTTATAGTAATATGTATTTTACCCCATATAAATAAACCACAAGATTCCCTGTGAACTGTTTTCTCCACTGTTATTATTAAGCTCTGAGCATCAGTGAATCTGAAATCACCCCACTGAGAACTCTCTAGCCTACTAGGTATCATGTATCCTAACCTGTCAGACCAGCTGGGGCAGAAGTTATTAGCATTTGTGAGAATGAGAAGTTAGGCAAAGCCTGGAAACTGACCACAAGCCCAGAGACCTCAACAAACTCCCTGAAGACCTGCCAAAGGGCCATCTTAAGAAAGAGTTTGGGGTCCAACTAACACAGAAGTGGAATGAGAAGTCTAGGCTCATTTCTGTGGCTGAATAGCAATCCTCCCATTGACCACTTTCTCTCTTCTTCAATACAACCTCTGAGAGCTGATCTTTTTGAATCTAGGGTCTTACATTTGAGGCATCTATTTCTTGCCTTCACTACCTAGGAAGAAACACTTCTCCATCAGTGTTTCATGGCCAAACTGAATTTCTACCTCTTTGGTTATAACTTCCAAAATCCACAACTGAGCCTTCCTTCTCTGATTTTTTTTTTTTAACAGTGGTGGGGCTGGAACCCAAAGCCTCAAGCATGCTGTGCAAACACTTTACTACTGAGTTATGTCCTCAGCCCTAAACGTTTTAATTCATTATCACAATTTATCCTTCATGAATTCTAGCATTCACTCAAAATAAATACTTATTAAGCAGCTATTATGTGTAGGTACTGTGATGGTAGGAAAGTCATATGGCTTTGAACTGCCCATATCACTGGGGCAAATTATTTATACTGTTGAACAGGATTTGTTAACTAACTGGCTATCAATATGCATTTTGCTTCATATATATAATAAGTATATTACATATATTTGTGGGGGTACCGGGAATTGAACTCACGACCTCGCACTTGCCAGGCGGGTGCTTGTGCCACTGAGCTATATTCCCAGCCTACGTTTTCCTTTTTTCTTTAAATTTGGGTAATTACAAATGCAGTGAGGACCTGAAAGTTCAGAGCAAGTAACTGCTCATTTTCCTATAGCTTTATAATACAAGGCTGCTCTTGTATAGACATGGCCTTCTTAAATCATATTCAATCAAATTAAAAATACCAGAAATGTATCAGAATACATTCCAAGCATCATTTATCCTAAAAAAGTAAGTCTTCTGAATATATTATGAACTTTTTCATTTGTTTCAACTTGATCCACCAGAGATGCTTAAATGAATACATAATACACACTCATCTCCCTAGGAATACCCTGAGCAGAAAGCTAAGAATGAGTTCGTTCTTTCTTTGTTAAACAAGCTTTCAGAGGAAAAATAATTGCCTTTGTTCACTTTTTAAGCAATACAATCAAATTTTTAAAATGTCTTTATGGGATCAAAAATGTATACTAAGGCCGGGAATTTAACCCAGCAGTTCAAGCGGAATATCATGAGTTCGATCCCCGGAATGAAAAAGAAAAAAAAAATGTATACTAGACTTCTATGATTGACTAGCTTGAAACAGCTAGGAAGCTAGTACATAGCCTTTTTACAATAAAGCTTTTAAAATACAGGATAATGTCAATTGCTGAAAATTTTGAAAGCACAAGCACAGAAAAAAAATTTTAAGTCATCTGTAATTTTGCCACCTTTAGAATATATTCTTCTGGGATTGATTTAAGAAGCCCCTAGTTTATCAATTATTTCATGAAATCTGTGGATTTACTGGCCCTAATGACAGGGCTTTATCATCCATCCTTTGATATAATAGTAGAATTAAATAGAAGAATGTGGAACAGGCAGTCTGTTCAGAGAAAATTCATTATGCACCTTTCTTAATGCAGCTATTAACATGGGGGAGAAAAACTGTTAACAAAAGGTAACTTTATCACCAGGACAAGACATGCTATTATTGTTTGAATAACCAAATTACTCTGAAATGTTAGTTTCACTCAAGAATGTTATATCCTTAATAAGAAGTGCCAGTACAGGATGTGCTGTGCATTTTCACGCTCATTTACTGCAATACCTCAGAGCATTATAGAATGTTGTATTGAAATGTAATTTTCCAGCTAACTTACAGCTCTACAAAGGATTAGAGAAACCCAAATCCTAGTTTTCATCCTAGAGATTTTGAAGTTTAATGTTGTTATGACTATTTCACATGCCAAGGTAAACCCAACAGTGTTAAGTTACACTCATGGGGATGGAGTAAAACTACAATCACTGACTTAACAACTGACTTACACCAAAAGCCAGAGTCTTAAACTTCTGCTTTAAAAGAGACATAACTAATGTCAATACTAGGAAGATGAAAGCAACTTGATTCCTACATACCGATGTCAATATGGCAATGCATATCCAACTATGATGATGATATTTAAATAGAGGCTAGGAGGTCTAAGCATGGCTTTAAAGTCTAGACCGAATTCAATTGGATCAAAGACCAAAGGGTTTTTAACAACAATCTAACTTCATTCTGTTATGTTTAATTACAAGTGTATTCATTATAATTTATTTCCAAGAGTTTCAAGACATCCAGCTAGTACTATGTGTTTTTTTAACCTAAGAGTTCAAGGATGGAGATATCTTAAGAATCTAAGCCTATAATGACATATTTATAGGTAATCATATGCTGTGGGGTATATAACATGATTCCCTGATCTTTTGATAACACTAGAACCCATTGAGTGAAAGCAGTAATTCAAAATTTCCTTCCTTTGTGATTTTTTTGGTCTAAATCTCACCATTACTTTTACATTGTTTGAGCCTATTGTAGTAAAGGTCAGGGTAGACCTGATAAGAGCAAAGGAAAGGCTTAACAAAGTTTGGAGAAGGCAGCATGGATTTCCTCCAAAATCCACATTGGATTTTGTGGCTCCTGGAAGAGATAAAGGGTCACTTTTAGCACAAAACAAATGTTGCTCTCTTCCAGGAGCCAAAAATGGCTGGAACATGGGAATTTCCTACTGAAGGATGTACCCACCTATAACTTAATTTTCACCACAAGATTGATGGAACTTGGAGAATGGAGCATTCTCTAAGTCTAGGCAAAATCGAGTACCACAAGTTAGAGTTCAGGTGAATTGCTCTGTCTTATGGATACCAGCCTATTGTCCAGGAGACCCACTGACTACTCAAAAAGAGAAAAAAGGTTTTCTCTTGCAACTCCAATGAACTGTGAAGAATTGCAATTCTATGCCTGAGGACAGCAAACACACACAGCCTCAGAAGAAAAAAGCCTTTAAAGTCACTTCTGAAAACTGATGAATGTTACATATTATACTCACAAGATATCCTGTCCAAAAGGATTTGCTGCTTTCCACTGTCAACTTGCAGCTGTGACTGTCACATTCTTTGAGTAAAACTATGCTCCTGTCCACTTAAGCTTGGTCTGCTTATGAAAGCTACCAACCACAAATATGCAGCCACTGGAACATCTCGACCTCCCATCACTACCATAACACTGGATACTGCTTGATTTATTAACGTGGTGAGTGATTCTACCAGAACAATGATTCTCAACATGGGGTGATTTTAACCGCTTCCTAGGGACATTTGGCAATGTTTGGGAACATTTCGATTGTCATAATCTTTTGGGGAAGGGGATGTTTGCTACTGTCATCTAGTGGTGAATAGAAGCCAGAGATGTTGCTACTCATCCTACAAGGCATACAGCCCTCCACAGGAAAAAAAAAAAAAGTATCTTGCCCAGAATGTTAGTAGTGCCAAGAATAAGACACTCTGAACTGAAGTTCTACTTTTTGTTTTTAAACTGCTCTATGGAAATAGATTGTTTGTGAGTAAGGATGGGGTAGGAACACATTTATCTGCTCCCCTATTACCACCCTTTCTCTACCTTTATACAACTGGTCACCATTCTGCTTTCATCTAAATCTATGGCTTCCTCCTGGAAGACATAAAGGGTCACTTTTAGCACAAAACAAATGTTGCTCTCTTCCAGGAGCCAAATGGTAAGTGTTAACTTTTCAAGTGACTTCAACTGTTTTGATGAATTGGGCTTCTCTAGTGGTGAAGAAAAACAACCCAGATAATGGTTTCGGCAGCTGTTGAGGGATTTGAGTGCTGTGTACTTTTTTCCCTGAGATTAGCTGCCCTGGCTATTCAACTCATGCACTTGACCAAGCAAACTGTCTCATTCCTAAAATAGGGCAGTCAAAAACATCAGATGTACCTGGAAGGAAACATGAAATCATGGGAAACAAGATAAGGCTGACTACCTAATCTGCTCAATTTTCAGAAAAACTAAAGTCTTACGATGCCAAGGCCAACCGCTGAGGTTCAGGAAAAGTAACATTGGAAGAAGACAAAAATGCTAATAAGGATGAAATGATAAGCCAAACTAGAAATAGAGGTTCAGAGGCAGAGCAGGACACATCCTTTTCATAATTACCTCAAAACCATCCTCCAAAATATGGGCATTGCCTGTATTCTTTTAAAACCATTGAAAGATCATCTACATCCTCCCTTGGTTGCAGATCAGAGATTACATCATATTCTAATCAAAAAGTAGAGATCCCAGGATGTTTGAGTCTAGAAATGGGGTGGTCTTGGTGACCTGATAAGTCCTTATCTGGTGTCACCTTTTGACACAGAGCATATTTTCATTCCAAGTGCCTGGGTTACAAAGAATGTACTGTAATACGAAGAAAAAAGCCACACCCTCACAAAACACTATATCATAAACCTTTATATGAAAAGGGGGATTGAGCATATGATTTGGCAGAGCAACAGAAAAGAAAGTCCTTTGCACAAATAAGTTTTCCTGCTGTCTCCCACAATGTTTGAAGGTTCACCATCAGATCCAGTCTTCCTTACACTGTAATTTGACAAGCAAGTGTGGTTTGTTCTACTTGAAGATTTTGTTTCCTGCTCCTCATTCCCTTCATCGTGCTGCTCCCTAAATGAAAAATTCTGCTCCTCAACTTCATCGCTGCTCTTGTCTTGAGAGTAGTTGAGAGTATGAAAATAGGAAAATAAATTGGAAGACAGAGGTGATGGGAAATCTCTGAAGCCAAATGTCCAGTTGCTTCACATTTTGCCAAGCAACACTTTGCTTCACTTTTGCCATCAACTCTCAGTACTAAGCTTCCCTCTACCCACCATGCCTGGGGTTACACTGATCAACTACCTGTGGGCTTTTATATTATCTTTATACTGCATCCCACATCAATTTAATATTGCAATTGAGACAATGTTCTTTGTGTTAAATGCCTTCTTATACTTTCTAATCATTCTTTTTTCCTAACTTTGAGGTATGACGTACAAAAAAATCAAGTACACTGAATGTGTACTGCTTGATGAATTTGAAAATATTGAACGTGTGCATATATCCATGATACCATCACCACAACCAAGGTACTAAACATATTCATCATTCATTTTGCAAGGTATACTTCATCAGCTATGGAGGAACACCTGGACAAATCTCCTTGAATAAAGAGCTAAACTTGGCTAAACTTGGCTAAACTTGGCCCTATCTCTAAGTACTGATATGTACAGAGCTGGTGAGGCTATTTCTTTATCCCATCAATTGGCTTTAAGAATGTAAATAAGACTGGCTGAGGTGCTGATGTGTAGTCTTTGAAGCTAGGCAATAGTCACTGTTGCCCCACCCCCAAAAATATGGTTGAGCCTGGTTAAGTGAAGAGCCATGGCTCCAGGGTTGACAAACTGGGATCCAGCCAGTCTCAAGATAAGAGGCTATGACTTCCAAGGGCAGAAAAATTTGCACATCAGAGCTGCAGCACAGGCCCCCAAAACATTAGATACTACCTCAATTGTGTTATGCAGATTAGTCTTTCTGCATGTTCTTCTTTCTGCATATTGCAGAGGTACTTTCTGTGTCCTACCTAACCCAACTCACAGTATTTATGTATTTCCTGCCATTCTCACAATCACTCTTCCTCAAACCACTCCCTTCTTCATGAGTTAATTGAAAGGTTTCTGTCCTAATATAAATTACTGGACATAACGGCAGTGGTATAGCCAAACCACTAGCCCCTCCCTCCCCGATTACAGCTTCCTCCTATGTGCACCGGAATGCCGAAATTCCCACCAGTCGGTTACGCATCATCAGTGCTCGCCCCCAGTGCCATCCCCTTCCGGTCAGAGGGCATATAACCCCCACCCCCTCTGTACCCGGCGGAGGAAGTAGTTCAGCCATGCTGGGTGAACGTTCCTCCCCGCGTCCTCAGCCCCAATAAATCCCTC